>VDFB02032019.1:0-46577 GCA_007258455.2 Sequoia sempervirens
TATAATAGACCAGAAAAGAGAAAATATAATGTCAAATCGACTAATCTGTGTTGGTGTAATTAATATTTAATTACACTTGCATAACTTTACTTAGGTAATTATTTAATTCCTAGGTTATTTATTATCATCCTTATCTTGTTGAGCTATCTTGTTGCTCAAGATAAGATTAGGGTTATGCATCTTTGCTTTTATAAAGAAAATCATATCTTGTAATTAAGAAATTCCTAAATAATATTATGTTGCATATATTTTTGCAATAATCTCTGCTTTTTTTGTTTTTCTCTTTCATGGAAGATTTTTTTTGGTTTGCATTTCAAATCTTGGTTTCTAACATGGTATCAGAGCCTTGATTTGCAACCCCTTCTCATATTTTTTGAGAAAATCATTGCAGGGTTCATTCAGGATTCCTCAAGGGTATCATGCCTTGAGTTTATTCATGAGGCATTTTGGATCAGATCAGGCTTCACCATTGGATTTAGAGTGCTAGAAAAATTCAGGATTGGCTTTTGTTTTATAGATTTTGGTCATCATTTGCCAGATATGTGAGGGTTTCAAGCTTGGAGATTTTTTGCAAGCTCTGGGGGTAGCTGATTTTTTGGGGCACTTTGGGCACAAATGGAGGTCACCATTGCGTTCGCAGTGGCCAAAACCAGAATACTATCATTTTGTTGATTTTGAGGTGAAGTTGAGTGCGAGAAAGGGAAAAACAAAATTTTTTGGGGGCAGAGTACAACCTCCCGGCCGCATGGAGTCACGAGGCTCGAAAATTGAAAAATTTACAAAAGTTTTGAACTCTGGGTTAAGCGTTGCTAGTTTAAAGAGATTCGCCACATGGCGACAACTGGACAACCGAGGGAGCCTTTGGAAGTGATCACCGGCGTGCCGAGAGCTGCCATAGCACGCCGCGGCTCCCTCCAGCCACCGCCGCCAGTCTCCACTCAGCCTCCACCGGGCCCATCTAGCCAACCGTCGGTCTTATTGAGTACCTGGAGCCCCGCGACCAACCCCCAACCAATGACTATGATGGAATATTCCAAAGACTCTAGGTATATTCTAGCAATAAAAACATTTACCGGCAGTCAAACTTTTTTTTGGCAGGGGGCTTTTTTTGCCCTGAAAACCAAATGGCCATCAAATTTTTTACCATGAAGTGTTGATGTCAACATGATGTAATCGTCTGTATGGCCCTCTTTGCCCCATCCTAACCCTAGTTTGCCTTCTAGGAGCAGTTTTTTTCTTTTGGTCATAACTTGGGCATACAGTATCAAAATTGGGCAAACAAGATATCATCAGAAAGCTGGTTCCGAGCACTTTTTGGTGGTGTAGGTTATTTTTTAGCATTTTTCTGTTTAGCTAATTTTTTCTGTTTGAAGTCAGATGTTCATTTATGGCTTCTGAGCTCATAACTTTTTGCCATGATCTCCAATTTTCATCTTCTTTGCGGCGTTGGAAAGGTATTGAGGAGATATATTTTGTTGTCCATGCACTTGTTTTTGTATCTATCCAAAGTTTATCATTATTCTAGATTTTTCCCGATGGGTGTTTTGGAGATTACTTGGATGTTTTGGCAGTTGGAAAGGTGAAACTTGAATATATGTACTTCATTTCAGTACCACATCATCTTATTTTTTGTTTATGCATGTTTAGCATTCTCTCCTTTTACAATCATTCGGTTATTGTAATAAACGAACTGAGATAAAGTTCCATCAGGGGGTTTCTTGCATAATAATCTAATTAGAGTGCGCATACACTTTGATCACTATCTCCATCTTGATTTGTTGGCAACTCATATGGGTTATCTGGTTTCCTAGTTTCTTTTGGCTACATTTTTTCTCTTGCTTGACACATATCAGATTCATTGGTTCACACTTTACATTGGGAGATTATGTTTCTTGATCCACATTGGTTCAGATCCTTCTCAGTTTGAGGGCCATGTTTTTACGGTTAATGTTCTAAGTCTTTATGGTACTCCTTCCCATGGAAGAGTTTTAGTCACAGTTTGGCATCAAAATCAAGATACACGTTTTCCAGATTCTATCATCATCTCATCTGCTATTGCTTCATAGATTCGAGTTGTTCCATTTTGTGAGTTTTCCAATGTTCTGTGGCATCGGGTTTGTTGTCACATTATGATGATTCTGTTTTTGGTTTCAGTTGTAGACATAAGTATCTTTCCTTGCTTGTTAGATTGTGGTTCTAGTGTTCTTCTAGTGCTTCTTTGTAGGAGTCATCTCATTGTAGGGGTTTTTTGTCCCACTGGGTTTTCCTTTCTACTTCATTATTGCAATTGTACTTGGGTACCTAATCTGGCCTTGTTTTTGGGACCCATTCATGCTTTCTTGCATTCATCTTAGTTTTAGGTGCATGATTTTTTAGTCTCTGTAAGTTGCACTTATGGGGGGGTGTTGGTGTAATTAATATTTAATTACACTTGCATAACTTTACTTAGGTAATTATTTAACTCCTAGGTTATTTATTCTCATCCTTATCTTGTTGAGCTATCTTGTTGTTCAAGATAAGATTAGGGTTATGCATCTTTGCTTTTATAAAGAAAATCATATCTTGTAATTAAGCAATTTCTGAATAATATTATGTTGCACATCTTTTTGCAATAATCTCTACTTTTTCTGTTTTTCTCTTTTGTGGAAGGTTCTTTTTGGTTTACATTTCAGATCTTGGTTTCTAACAATCTATTGCATACCTCTTTCAATGGATCATAATTGGCTATTGCTACAACAATTTCATGGTCCATCGTGCCACCAACATCACTAGGGTTGTCTGATGTCAACATATGCAAATGGTAAATGAAAGAGTAAATGGTAGGGTGAATTATTAAATGTTAATGGGATGGGATTGGGAAGGAATAAAGGAACAAAAAGTGAATTAGGAGAAGATAATGTGACACGATCAAGGAATACAAATGCAATGTTTGTGTTCCTCATCATTTTTTTAGATTTGTATCAAAATTAAGAAAACTAGCTAACATTGTTTTAAAACACCATTAATGAATAGAGGCTACCTAAGTGTAAGTTGTTTGAGGAAATGAATTGTGAGGTGTGGAGGTCAAAGGTCCACTAGGAAACTATTTGAAATCCAAAGCATGTTATGAGACAAACATTCAAATATAGCATTCAATTGTTCAAATGCAATAATAATATCTTTAATACTTGTTGAATACCTATGGACTCAACGTTGAGAATGGATAAGGGTCTGTAGGAATGGGGCATGTCTCATGAACACTCCGACCCTAAAATTTCATCATATCAAAATTCTATTAATTTACTTATTCTTAAATTTCAAAATATAATTTAATAAACAACATTAAATAAACTTGTTAAATTTTACCTAAGTGTCAATGCCAAATGTATCATTTAGAAAATCATTTATGAAATCCATCGCCTCTACAACTGATGTAGGCAGTGTAGCTGCATCCCAAGCACTCTGATAATTGTACGTGCAAACTACACCACAAGCACCACAATGGTGGGGTGGATCTTGAGGCCTACACATCTCCTCCACACCAGGCTCTACTAGAGGCCTCACACATTGTAAAATGGTCTGGGTGAGTGAGCCAATCAACTCCAGCGTGTCCACCTCTACACTATCCTTAACAATGGAAGGAACAATGACATTCTCCACCATGGGTCTGGGGTCTTGGTTCTAACTGTGGATTACATTTTGCAATAGGTCTATCATGTTTGGAGCCCCCACCTCTACCTTGAAAGTCTAATATGTCAAAATAATTTGGCATCTTATTAAGGAAAAACTAACAATAAAGTTTCCTCAAAAAGTATTGTGGTACCTCATGGTTATTGCATGGAGGTTGGGTAAATACCATCTACCACCACTCCCAAAATTTATTTTTAATTAACTCATGGTGGCACCAATGGATGGGAAACCTCTTGCATGCATCAGACAAAGGTGCATTGGTTCTCGGGTCTATAAATAGGGTACACAAGTTAGCTTTGCTAATTTTTTGTTTTTTAACATCTGCATATGATAAACCACTAGAATAAAATTGTCTCATCTCATGCCTCTTATATTTGACCAAAAAGTTATTTTCTCACTCATTTCTCCTACATGAGATACTATTGACTTCAATGATTCAACAATCCCTCTCCTATAAGGGTGGGTTTTGGCATGCTTAGTTAATCTTCCAATTAATTGTTCAATGTCTTTTATATTATTTTCAATTTGATTTAGAATATTTTATTGTGCTCCTTGAGGATGCCTATGAATTGATAGAGGGGTTTCAAGTTGTTCTTGTATAGGAGGCTCTTCTTGAGGGGGTGGCTATGAATTATCAATGTTTTGAGGTGGAGATTCATTCCCTGAGAATTAGAACAAAATTTTACTATAAAAACCTATTTCAATTAGCATTCTAAATCAAATTCAAAATAAATAGAATAAAAATGCATACCCCTTCACAATCTTCCATGTCTCTGACATGTTGGCGGCATCCTCATGAAAAATAGCAAGCTAAGAGTGCAAAAGATGGATGAGATTTGGAAAGTGCAAGTTGCAGAGCTCAAATCCTCCAAGCCAAGCCATGGGTTGAAATGAAAATGCAAATTCGAAATCCGTTTTATGCTTTTAATTTCCTTTTTCATTTCAAACATTTTTTGTGAATTTTTTCAATTTGGCACCAAAATTGTGTCATAGATTGGTGCACCTACCCTAAACATAGTGAAGATATATCTACTGGTGGATCTCCTACTATAAACATCCCTAACCCAATCTAAATCCATAAGTCCACGAATACTCATTGATTATTATTCTCTTGTAGAATTACTATAATAAAAAATTGAGTACTTAAGAGGTACAAAAAATTTATCTAAATAACCTCTTCACTCTGGATCCTAATTTATGTGTCCATGGATAATGAATATCATTGTGTGGGAAATGTCTTGTCTTGTGTAGATAATAGCTTACATTAAAATCCCAATAATATTAGCATAAGGTACTCTAACCATATTCTTAATCTAACTTGAAGAAATTGAGCACCACTTAAAAAATAAATTCATCCCCACTAAAAAAGGAATAACAAGGGTCTACAAGTTGGCATACTAAATCTCTCCAACACTAAGTTCGCAAATTTACTCTAGCTCGAAAAAGTATTTTTATTAGCTCCATCCCTTTTAATATACATTCCCAAGATGAACCTAACTACCCCTAAGTTACAGTGTTAGGACTCAAATATACAATGTTATTTGTATTTGTGTCCATTCAATTTTTTGTCTCTTTGAATTACTTGACTCATTGTTTATAATCAATATGAGACTTCCTAAATGGGTCCCTTGAGTGTCAAAAGATGAAAATATCCAAAAATGGTCTAAGTTTGGATTGTTTATAGTACTTTCCTTGGTTTTCTCAATGTTTTTTCAAACTATCAAGGTTTTCCATAACTACATAGCTTCCCTAATAATCCTAGAAACCCACTTGATATTTTGTTAATTTCATCTACATGTTGTTATGCTAGAGTTTCGGAGTTTCATGATATTCCTTACTCTTATCCCTAGTATGAATGCTCAAGGATGTTTGACATAATTTCATTTTCCTTGCACATGTCAAATTTCTTAGATTTTTATATTTTCCCAGCCTTTGGTACCATTCCATTGGAATTCCAAATCCTCAAAGCTAAAAATTCTATTAAAAACCTAAGTCCTCTACATTTGTTGGACTTTCAAGCTTCCTTATCCATCCCATCCCTTAGTATCCATTTCCCTTCATCTTTTCTCCAAAAATCCAATCCCTTCTACTCTAAAAAGTTTCTAAGTCTTGTAGAGTCAAAATTTTAGAATCCCATTATTTGGGTACCTCTTTCAATCAAAACCCAAAATCCTAAAACTACATCAATAAAATTAATTCTATCAGATTCAGACTTTCAATCATTCCTTACTCAGGTACATATTTCCATAAAATCCCAAAAGCTTGAAACTATAACAATAAAGTTACTAAGACTATCATAGTCAGAATTTTATCCATTTCTTATTCACTTACTTGTTTCCATCAAACCTCAAAATATAATAACTTCACAAATTACTTAAAGAAATCTATCAAATTTGGACTTTCAACCTTCCCTTAACTTGATACCAAATTAATCCTAGCTCCAACTCTCTTATCCTAACATCTTGAAATATTTTTCTCTTTGGGGTTCCTATGTTTTCTTTCCTCCATCTTACATGACTTCCTATCAATTCCATTTCCCCAAAAACCCAACAAAGGAACAAATGAAATTCAACAATTTCATGATGTTGATAAGTTCACATATTTTTGGACTTTTTGAAATTGCAAAAAGAAGAAGGGATGAGTTCAATGTATTAGCAATTTCACCAGTTTAAGAAATTCATGAAAGACCAATTTGGTTCTTTAGTTTGCAAAAGGTGTGAATGTTTGAAATGGTTGAACATCATAAATTCTAGTTACATGTATGAAATATTGAATAAGGAAAAGACAAGTTTTGAGGATCTTTATTTTTCGAAGTTCATGAGTATGCAAACTTATGAAAAGGCCAATATAGTTCTTAATATTTTTTCTCAAAATATTGATGATAAAGCTCTTTAGTTCTCCATTTTGATGATTTTGTGAACTTCACAAAATTTTGATATTTTTTTTCAATAGGCTAATATAAGTGTTTTGCTTATGTGTGGTGAATGTTTTAAATGGTTTCTAAATTCTACCTAAAATACAAGGGTAAGTGCACCAAGATGGTTCCCAAAAAGGGGCTTAAGTGGCCACTTTTTTTTGAAATCAGGAAATACTGACCTTGGACGTGAAATTGAGGATAGCTACACTCAAAAAATTTAGATGGAACAAAAACAAGGACCATAGTGCTCCGAGTCTACTTTCTAAACTACTAATTTATTTTGAAAATGGTTGAGATTAAGGGGTTCAAAAGAGGGACACACACAAATTGCTGTTGTTTCTGTCAGAAAAACATAACATAGCAACTCTTGTGTGACCCGAGCACGGTGGACTTTTTTTTAGTATTTTTAAAATCGCTCTGGTCAGAAGTTAGATAACAATATGTAGTAAGGACTGGATATTTTCTGATAATTTTTTAATGAATATTTGATTTTTTATTAATTTTCTAAGTGGGCACTTCCTAAAAAGCAGAATTTTGGCCGTGCTCCCCCTAAATTTTTTTGAAACTAATAGATTTTTAAATTTTTTTTTTTAAATTGTAGAATGAGTCTAGTTTCTAAAAATGTAATTTATTTCAAATTTCGAGAATTAATTTATAGTGAAAAAAATTACCAAACACTGCTTTTTGAAGAAAAACGGACATACAAACAAAAGAAATTATGGATGAAAGGCTTAACATTGTTAGAAAGTGAAAAAAATTACATCGTTGGAAAGCTTATAAAGAACCTAACATTACCCATGTGTTCGATTTTCTTGATATTGAACCAGGATGCAATCTTGATGGTGAGCATGAACCCGATTATGTGAAAATTTGTTGAATTTGGAAAAACACGTCTCGGTCTTTGGGAATGCCCTCCAAGCCTTTGGGTTGGTATTCCAAGGCAAAACCAAAGCAAATTTGCAAAGAAAAAATAACATGAACGCGAACGCGTTATTTGTTAGTTTGGCCACAAAAGTGCGACCATTTGGTGCACTTACTCACAAAGGGAAATCCATAAATATTTAACAACATGATTTTATCTACTAATTCCTTTCATTATAAACACAATTATGATGTGTAAGATAGAAAATTGTCATGACTAGGGTTTAGGACCTTGGACAACAAACTTTCTATACTCCGCATTCAAGGAAAACCCTAGGGATCTCAATCTAATGAAGAAAGGAGAAAGAGACCTAACAATAGGGTATCCTAGGGTATGTTTAGAGACTAACTGAGGCTAAATAAGGTGTTTATCACCAAGATAGGGCTTGGAAAGACTAATGAAATGCAAGATCTAATATTTAATCCTTGTGATGCATGAAACTTGAATGAATGACCTAGAAATGCATATAAATTTGAACAAAAGTTATGAAATTAGAAGCATGCACCTAGAAACCTGTAGAGGTTTGAATAAGGACTAGAAATACTAAAAAAACTAAAACTTTGGCCCACTAGGACTCATATGCCAGTTTCGGTGTATCAGTCCCAGATCAAGGTTTATGGTCTGAAATATGTTTCTAGAATATAAAAATTTAGAAAAATGCCTGAAGTGGGACTCATATGCCACTTCTGGCGTATCAGTCCAATTCCGGTTTTTTGGGAATTAAAAGTTCAAATTTGTACTCCAATCTCTACTCTTTCCTTCCAAAATGATTTCTAGATCCAAAACCCTGTTTTTGAACCTATAGATGACCTTTTGTGAAAATAGTAACCTTGCAAATGAGGGGACAACTCCAACAACTTTCACCAAGCTTGTAACCTAATCTTCAAGGGATATTTGGGCTCCAAGACTCTTGGGTCTACAATCACACATCAAAGAGAAGAAACATTTTTTTTTGTTAATGAATAGGGGTTTTCCTTGGTTAAACCCCTTTTAGGTAATTAAACCAAATGATGAGATGATGAAAGGAGATGAAACATGAGACATGAAACATGAAACATGAAACATGAACAAGAATACCTTGAATAATGCCTTGTAAATCTGCCATCTAACATGAAGTGTCCATGAAGGATGTAGATCTAGGGGTAAAAGTACAAATATGTGTCACACTTTCGACCAACTTATTAGCACAAGTGAATTTTAGTATTTATAACTAAAAATTGATTTTGGTCAAACATATGATCTAGTAAGATTCATTCTAGATAATTTAAATATGTTCACAATGTTTCCAACTAAAATTGTTTGTTAAATGCATATTTAGCACCACTTTGAGGCCAATTTACTAAAAAATGAAAATTTCAAAATATTTAATGTTTCAACAACTCCTACTCATATAAATAATTTTTTTTTTTAAATGTAAAAATACCATTTTGTAGATCCATAAGTGTAGTTTTCAAATATGTATTTATTTTAATAGTTCAATTAATATTTATATTTAATTTTAATTTTTTACTAAAAGTAGGTTATCGCCACAAAAATATTAGGTTGATTCCAATGTCATGAAAAATACTAAAACTTATTAAAAAAATTAAAAAATATGATTCCCTAGATAAAAGAATCTAGATTAAGATAGTATAACTTGTTTTCTATTTAAGATGAATATTTAATATAAAATTTGACATCAAGTGGAAACAACCATGTTTTAATACACACACATTTAAATATTTTTTTAAAAATAGATATTTATTAAAATTGCAAAAAAATATATCCATGCCCTAAAGTTTCAAGTTGTAAATATAAACAAAAAAATTGAAGGGGAAAAGAAAAGAAAATTTACTATATAAAGCTTGGCGTCTCATGTAACTTCATTTTTCAACATTTTATCAACAACTAAATTATAGTGTTAATTTATAAAAAAAATATATTCAATTTTTCTTTTATTTTTTCAAAAAAATACAAACATAAAATTTGCTAAAAAAACACCCATTTTATTAGTCTACATCATTTCAAATTTCAAAACATATATGCCACTTTCTAGTGTTTCAAGTTTAAAAGTTAGATCAATGTTGTTTGATTCCTTTATGAAGGTGTAACATATCTTTGTACTTTTACCCCTAGACCCCGAACTTTGATATGAAACAATGCTTGTAAATGGATTTTTAATGTGACATCACAACACTAGCTCAACAATATGCTTATTCTTGATATCTTGACATGATGATGGATCTTGAATTGCTGCCACAATTGATGAAGAACTCTACCCTTGAATGTCTTAGGAATTATCTTGAATGCTCTCTTGATGATCTTATAAAGTCTTGGAATGCTTAACTCTTGAGTTCTTGACTTGATATCACAATGCTTATATGAAATAATGATTTGAGAACTCATTTATATAGGAAATCCATCTAATATCTCGTTAATTGGATCCCATGGGCTCGCATTCATAAAATTTGAATTAAAATCCATATTTCTTTCTCAAAACTAAAAAAAGGAGTCAATGGGACTCATATGCCATTTGTGGTATATGGGTTCCACCTAGTGGGACTCATATGCCCAAGGTGGCATATGGATCCCATAGGGCCTTTTTGGAGAGAGAAAGTGTCACAGAGTTAAGAAATTAAGTCTATTTGATGTCTATGTCAAGATTTCAATTGAAATAAGTCTGAGGATGAATAATATAGGGTCTTAGGGGCCTATTAATGATTATATGAAGGTCATAAATGCAAGATGGCCCAAAAATCAATGTGAAAGTGTAAATAAATATACTTTACCACATCAAATTAAGGAAAAATTAGGTCTATTTTGCTAAAAAGGACCCTAAATCCAATGTGAATGTGTAAAACACATTACAAAATTAAATTAGGTCCACTTAGTTTACAAGCCTCCTAGATTTAATATGAAGATGTAAATAAATGTACTTTGCAATAGTAAATTAAGGATTTAAGTTGGGTTTATTTAGCTTTAAGGGCGCCCAAAACCTAATTATGTGGATGTGTAAAACTCATCACAACACTAGATCAAGGTGATATCAAGTCCAATTTATCATTAATTCCCAAATTAAGTGAAATTGTACCATTTCCAAGGGTGTACAATTTGTGTTGTTACATTTAGCCCCCACTTTAGTGAGAGGGTGAACTTGCTTCAAACCCACACTAAAGTAGACATTCAAGAGGAGTCCAAGAATACCAATGCAGATGGTAGAGGATGATGAAGATCAAAGGAGGTGGCCAAGCCCCCAAGATCCAAGATTCTACGTCAAACCAACATAAGGACGAAAGGACACACACAAGGTCTATGATATGCATCAAAACAAGATACACAAACATAAAATGCCAGAGATATGAATACAAAAGGAAAAGAAATAAAAGGTAGATCAATCTTCAAATGTTAGTCCAACACGATGTGGATATGATCTAGGCTATTTATCCAAAAATGCACTCTCACTTTGAGGAAATATAACTTTAGGTTGTTCAGTGGGTGAGTATCCAAAAAGGGTGAGACACACTTGACTAGTATGTTCTTACAAACGTGAGTGGCTAAGGAAAATTCATTCCTATGTTTGGCTATCACATAACCAGACCAATGCTATACCTCCTAATAACTTTGATAAAGTGCCACACAATAATGATCTTTGAGCTTCATGAGACAAGAAAAAATTTGTATGCTTGGAGCTCATGAACAAACAATGAACTTTGAGCTTCATGAGGAAAGAAAAGCTTCATATGCTTGGAGCTCATGAACAAACAAGATGGCTCCATAGGTGTGCAAAGTGTGCTATGCAAGGTGGCCATATAACAAATAGTGTAGAGTGTGTTCATAGGGATTTTGCTTAGTTCATGTAAGGTCTCTTCTTAGGGAACATCATTCATATTGTCTCCAAGAGAGGACAAGTCAAATAAATATCACACTTTTGAAGGAAATCAAGCCTCATGACACCACCAGGAAAAGGATGCATTGCAAGAAGAAAGAAAATCACACAATGAAACATGATTGTCAATGTATACCCCCACTTTAAAGTAGTTGCTAACAACATTGTTGTGAGAAATTGATTTAAAGTAGAAGAATACATGAGAGCTTATTCGAAAATCCCTATGCAAAGTCATATGTTTCTAAATAGAACTACATCTCGAATAAGTATGTCACATGTGAGCCAACTTAAGGTATGCCATCCACATCCCAAACTTGCTCTTATATGTACATGAAAGGTGATCAACTATCCAAAAGAGACAACGACAAGTGACATACAAGGACATGGCTATCTAACCCCTTGCCCCCACTTAGTGTAGGACAAGGATGAGCCAAAATGAAAAGAGGAACTAGGTGTTTCAACCCAAGTAAGAGCACCACAGTCCTTAATATATTGAATTTTGTTACTCAAATCCTTACATTCATTAGTAGAATGACCATAAAATCTATGATATGTGCAAAATGAACTCTTGTAGTAAAATTTCTTTTATGTTCTTGGAGGGAGGGATATTGGACAATCTGGGAGGAGTCCCATCAAGATATTCTATTGATCAAAAGTAGAGGATGTTTGATTATTTTGCGACAAAGATATCTCTTGCTTAGTACAAGATGCCATACCTACACAAGACTCTTTAGATTACAAGGTTTTGTTCTCTTTTACAGGAGGGTGTAAAAATATCAAATTCGAATCATTAATGTTTTGTGTTGAAATTGACATCAAGCAATGATTTATTTGTTTCTTTTGCTTCTTTCAAAGAATAATGATCAAGACCACTAGTATCTAGTAGTTCAAGATGCACTAATGTTCAAGTTGGCTAAGAAGGATGTTTTCTAATAGTGTTGATATTAAGTGAAGGATTTTTTATTTCTATCAAAGGACAATAACCAAAACCATTAGTTGTTTCTTGTGTGTTAGGTTCTAAAGGGACACAAATAACTTGTTCTCTAGCACCACATCCTTTTCCACTATAACCAAGTTGTTTCATCATTTCATAACCTTTTCCATAAATATTCTTCATCTCTTTCGAATTCGGTATTTCTCATAATGAAGTTCATTAAATTTTGTTTTGTAATTTGTTATCTTTTTTTCTAAAGTGGTTGAGGTGGATGCTTTCGAAGAGTCTTCTAAATTTTGTGTTGACATTACCACTTTTTCTTTTTCCTTTTCTGAGTCTTTGTTTATGATCTTTTATTCTCCCATGAATGTAGGTGTAAAATCCAATAATCCCAAATCATCTATTGATATCATTGTGAAGGGCTTTTGGAATCTATCTTTTTTTTCTTCTTGCATGGATTCCACTTGTATAGTAGGTTTTGATGTTTCCAAAGGATTTTCCTTATTTTTCTCAATGTTTAAGCAATTGTTTGGGTTAAGATCGACTTCAAGTGTGTACACTTTTTTGTTGTAGACATACTTCATTACATGATGAAGAGTAGAAGGAACCCCATTCATTTCATGAATCGATGGTCTACCAAAAAGAAGGTTATATGAAATATCATGAAGCATAACATGGATCGGTGTTTCTAATGTGGCCTTTCCAGTTGTAATAGGCAAAGTGATCACACCAAGTGGTTGTTTTCCTACATTGTCAAATCCCTCAATAGATAAAGAGTCAGGTTGAATTTTTTATTTATCCATGCCAAGCATATCCAAAAGTTTTACACTACATACATTAAGAGAAAATCCACTATCGACTAGGGTTCCCTTTATCCATTGAATCATGGATGTTATTACATTCAGTTGTACATTAGAAGGGATAGGAACTTGTTGTAAGGAATTTTGAATCATATTATGATAATGAAGGGAGGCTTGAATAAGGTCCCATAATGATATCTTTGCAGGAGTATTCTTTAGTTGGTTGACAAGATCATACTCCTTTCCATGAGGAGGACCCAGTAAGATAGGGTTAGGTAGGATAGGATTAGGCAATGGGAGGGATGTTGAAGGTGTTTGTTTTGGTTGTGGGTTATTCCTAGTGTTATATGTATGAGCAATGGTATTATGACTCAGCTACTATGAAACATTATATGCTTAGGTGGGTAGATGATAAGTTTGGGTTTGTTCTGAGTTTGAGGTTTGTGTGAAGGTCAATAAAAAATTAGAGGATTCTTAGGATGTCCCATATGGTACACATAGAGGTCCAATAGTCAAGGGGGGCCTAATGGAAACTTGCACATTCATAACTTCAGTGGTCTTGGTTTGATGTATTTCTAACAAAGGGAAATATAGAATCACCTTTTTACCATCACCTAAGGAAGCCACATTACTACTGTTGTCATTTTCTTGCACCATGATATCCTCCCTGCAAACAAAATGTTCTTGACATTCAAAAGTTGGTTCTTCCAAAATGACTTCATAGAAAGTAGGGGGATGAACAATGGTTGAATTGTCTTGTTTATCATAATTCACTTCCTTTATCATAATTGTAATGTGACAAGAGTCACTCATCTAAGAGGAATTTTCCTTGTGGTTTCTCTTTAAAGGGAGAAATTCCTTGCATTGTAAAAGGTTGGGGAAAGAGGAGGGAAACACTCTTACTCTGATAGTGTCAAGTTTCTTGAAATATACAATGTCCATTATTGTTAAATTTATATTCTAAGATGGTTTTTGAAGAATTGATATGAATACATGTTCTTGGTCTAAATTGTCTCTAGTTGTAATTTCCCAATTATTTGAAATGATGAGTTGAGATATTTTAAAGTATTTGCACACACTTGTTATGAAAAATTATTCTTTGATATTAGGTATTATTCAAGGAGTAACATAAACCTTTTATCAATAATATTTAGAAGTATAAAATTTGTTAAGTTTTTATTAAGATGAGGTTAGACCATTGGGCCATAGATAAATAATTTAATTATTGTAAGGAAATAATAAAGACATAAGCCAAAAAAATATTATGTTACAATTTTTGGTGAATAGATTGAGTTACTAACTTCATTTCTCTGATTACTTGGCACCAATATAAGCCTACAAAATTCTCACAACCCACAATAAACCAATCATGAAAAATTCATCAAAATGTAATTTGATTATTTTAATTATTATCGCATTCATACTTGAGAAGTTAAGGATAAAAGGAAGTATGCCACTATTGCTTATAATCTCATAGATCATTATCATTTTGTATGAATATTTATATCTTATTAGCATTGTTATATCAATATATTGTATATCATTAGATGGTGCAACTTATGGGTCTACCCACCTAGGATTTTGTACCATAGAAAAATGGATCATTGACATTTTCATGGTTTTTTAGGTCTTTCTCTCATGATGCTTGATCTATTTTTCTTTGATTTAATGTTGTAATGTGAATTATTCACTCACATTAGGTCCTAAATATTCAAATTATGATTTCTTGTGAAGCTGTTGTGAAGTGTTGTAACACATTTCTACACATTTCTAGACTCTTTTCATTACAATTCACCTAAAAATCACCTTTTCATCACTTATTAAGTCCTATTCTAAAGTGTTGTAAAGTCTTGTAACAAGATTTCATGCTTTTCTAGTTGACTTTCACTATTTACACCTTTCTTATGCTTTATTTGACCCCTTTATGCACTCATAATGCTTAATTAAGTGTATTTTTTAATGTAAACCTGACAAACAACATTAAAAGTGAATTAATTCCCGACACCCACTTACAAGCCCAAGGTGATACCCATTCGCCATAGGTAGCGAATGAGTCCCTCTTGGCTCAAAATTCAAAATAATTCAAATTTTATTTTGGGTTTTTATTCAAAATTACCTTATGTCAGCCTATGATGAGGTATCATTGGGTTATTAGGGCACAAGAGTGTATAAATAAGTGTTTTTCTCCTCATTTTACATCTCTCCTAATCATCAAGTTCACTTCCATTCATCAATTAGCATTCAAGCACTTTGCATGATTCAATCAAGCATCAATCAAGCATCTTGGAGCAGCCATTGACATAACTTCAAATTTCTTCAACAAGGTTGTGGTGAGTTTACGACAATTGCATGTTATTTATTCATCTTTCCTTGTTCATTTCATTCCACTTCTTCATTAAGGGTTTGATTACCAAAGTGGGATTTGACCAAAGAAAATCCCTATAACCTAACCCTTAACCATTTTTCCCCTTTTGCATGTGTGTTTGTAGACTTTTGTATGCATATTTATCAAGAAATTAGGTGTTGAAAGGTTTTCAAGAAGTGAACAAAGTGTTTCAAGTCAACTAAACCCTATTTCAAGCTTGGAGACAACCTACAATATGTTTTCTGTAGATTTGAATCTGTCAGCCTAACAAGAGGACAAGTGCAGATCTGGAGCTATAGAATTGACCTTTGATTTTATAGAATTTTGGGATAGGACTGATTCAACATCAGTGGTGAATGAGTCCAACCTTAAGGCTGAAAAAGTAGATTATGTCAGATTCCAATTCCTGGCAGCTGGAAACTAGTTTTCAAGAGTTTTTGCCACTAGTAGGACTGATTTTCCATTAGTGGCGAAAGAATCCCACTGGTGATTTTGAATGATTTTTGCCAAGATTCAGATCATTGTAGATTCAACATTCATTTCCCAGGTGCACTCATAAAAAGTGCATTTAGGTTGCTATGTCTCTTTTGCTCAATTAGGGTCTTTCACCTAATGAAAAGAGATAGATCCCACACCCAAAATCTAGGTGGTTCACTCAAATAAGGCAATGTATGTTAAGACTAAATGCAATGATCTAAATGCAATTAGATGATGAAATTTATTGATTAGAAATGTAAGACTATTGAAATGTAACTTGGTTGAAAACACATTGTGTAATGCAAAAACACTTGGAAATGTGAACAAAACTGAATAGAAATGGATGAGATTGAAAGTGTGCACCTGGAATATGGATGGAGACTGGAAATGGATTCTAGAATGCTACTAATGTTGATTTTTAGGTCTAGTGGGACTCATTCACCATTCTGGGCGAATCAGTCCTTGTTCTATGAAACTGTTTTGGAACCCGTTTCAGACAAAAGGGTATCCAAAAATGCAAAAAACCAAAAACTGACCTAGAAATGGGACTTATTCACCACCCATGGTGAATGAGTCCACTTTTTAATTTCTAAATATTCAAAGGTGGAATCTGGAGCTTTCGGTCTGTACTTTCTGCTTCTCCAGGTTTTCGATTCTAAAACTATTGAATTCAGGCCTGAGAGTGACTTTTTGTTGATATTTTGACCTATACAATAAAGAGATGACTTGAACACCTTTGTAATGCAATCTTCAATGATTTATATGATTCCAAGAGGCCTAAATCTACAAACACACAAGACAAGAGAGAGAAATGTTGGATGTTAGGGCATGGGGATTTGCCTTGGTCAAACCCCTTTTAGGTAATTAAACCAAAATAGAGAAAAAATGTAATGAAACATGCAAAAATGGAGTTTATTACCTTTCCATGAAGATTGATCTTGAATTTATACAACAAAACATGAAGAATCTTCCCTTGAATGTCTAAAATTTGTTATCTTAATGACTTGAAATGATGAAACCCTAAGTTGCTTGACTTGAGATGGAAGAATGATGGATGAATAATGAAGAATGGTTATGATTTAGGGTTTAGAGAGTTTATTTTATAGCCAATTCACCTTATTTTCCTGTTAATTGGATCCCTAAGGCTGACATGTAAAAATAATAAACTTAAATTTCAATTTTTCCCACTCAAGTCAAAATTGGGCCAAATGGGACTCATTCACCACCCATGGAGAATGGGTCCCACCTGGATGGGATTGATTTTCCATGGATGGTGAATGGGCCCCACAGGGGCCATTTTTCCAACTAAGATGTCAGGAAATAAGGTTTTATGATGACTTTTTCAGTTATTTGATCAATTTAAGCCTTAGTATGCACAATATGGGTTAATAGGGGCCTATTAACCCTATGAATTTGTCAGTTATCCTTTACAAAACTAAAATACCTATTTTTTAGCTTCTGTTTGGTGTCATTACCTACCTATATTAGTTAGTTGAGTTTTTGTAACATGCATTTTATTAGATCTAGCTTAACTTAGCTCATTTAGTGCATGGTTTAAAAATTTCACATTTGCATTCTCATATTGTTACATAGCATAAACAATCAATTATCATCTAAAACTTGCATTTCATTTTAGCCTTTTACATTAGATTTTGAGTTTGCATAGATTGTTATTTCAAAATGTTAGTATCTATCCTTTCTAAGTTTGCAACAAAAAAGTTAGTTAACAAGCATTCTAGTCATTCATTCAATGCATTCCATAGTTATGATAGTCTCTTAGCACAAGAGAGTGAAAATGTCAATGTTTGTCTTAAACTTACACTCCCTCCTATCTCTCCCATTTGTGAGGATGAGGTGTTAGAAGAAAATAAAAACATAGATAAACATGATGATCATGTTGGAAACAAGCAACACTAAGAGGGGGGGTGAATCGGTATTCTACAAAAAATAACTTTATTATTCTGATCTTTAATCCACTTAAAACATTCAACTAAAAGTAATATGCAAAAATAGAAAGAAAATGACCACTACACCATAACACAAGGATTTTTACTTGGAGACCTTGTTAGGGGAAAAACCACAGTGGATGGCCAATCCACAATAAGTTTTGAGTATACCCAAAAGAAAAATTACAAAATGGGAATGCACTTGCATTCAGGCACACTGCTTAGAGCTCACTGCTCAAAATAGGAAGGCTCACTACCTTAAAAAGATTTGGATTAGATCCAAGAGATAGAACTGAAAGATTAGCATCTACAAATACTTGATTATAGTTCTAGTTAGGCCTAGTTGTCGATCTTCTATCCTTCTAACTGATATTAAACTTTTTCTCTGCTTTGCTTTGATTCGCATGACACAATCCTTATGCGCAAGTGAAAATGTGCATAAAATTTCTCTAACACTCTTCAGATATTTGCAACACACATCAACACACCTTCTTCATATATCAAAATTATATAATCAATCATCTATATATATTTGTGACTAAGGATTTAATCGCTACAAATTGACTCCAATAAAACTTAGAAATATTTGCAACTGTCGGCTCAAATCATGAATAAAATTCAATGCACATCCACAATGGTTGGCTACAACTTAGCTTGGACCCAAATCAAGATGAGAGAACACAAAAATATTTGAATAAACATTCCTCAAATATCCATAATACATTATATCAATTGAGTCGGCCCCAAAATACTGATAAACAAAAATGTATCAACCAGATCACCAAACTTACACAAATCTTGGTACAAGGCACTAATATTTTTGGATAACATAAGAAATATACTGATAAGCCTCCCATGAGATCAACAACTCAAAATAACAACTGGAAATCTACAAGTGAATCGATGATCACCAAACTGTCGGATACTCTGTTCATCCTGACTATCCTCAATCTTCCTACTTGTAAGAGAAAATGGTGTCATGTGGATCCAATTACTAACCAGGGTTTCCATCAATGACAACACCAAAGAATAAGTGTAGTGTCTCTTCCCAACAATCTCCCCCTTTGGCATTGATGGAAACAGTTAGTGAAAAATGACTAAGTGTTAGATCAAAACCAACATGAATTACACTACCACTTCAAAAATTCAAAAAGAAACTTACATCTCAGCTTAGAAAAGAAACTCCCCCTAAGATAAATGCGCATTTTTCACTGTACACTTCTCCCCCTTTGACATCAATGGACAAAAATTGGGGAAATTGAAACAAAATTCTAAAACTGTATAGGCATGAACTTGTAACTTACAAAAGTTTGAGAACATCTACAAAGTATTGCTTCAACATTCTTAAATTTTCATTAGAAACCTTTTTGAGACTCTCCAAAATTGTTATGTGACCACACATTAAGTAATATTGAGCTTCTATAGATTCTAGGTTTACTGGGTCACTAACTTCCACACCAGCTTTTGCTTCCTTCAAAGCACTCACCATTATCTCAATCTTCAAAAAAATTAGTCCTTTGAGTTCACTTACTCTCCTAACAATCCTAATAGATTCATTCGTCAAGCATCTTATTTTGTCAAGTAGAGATGTTACGCGACCTTCTTGTTGAGCAACATCACCAGCTAATGGATCAAAAGTATCAAAAATGATAGCCACTTGGTTTTCAAGATCCTTCACCTTTTTCTCATTACCTCTAGTAAACTTGGACAAAACTAAACATTCCTTATAGGCCTTTCCAGCTTCAGATATGGAATCTTGAATGTTCTTCATGCAGTTGGCTAAGACATTCTTATCCTTTCCAATTAGTTCCTTCAACTGACTAAGTCTCTTATCATTAAACTCTTTTTTCATTTTATCCTCTGTAGATTTCTCATGAGACTCGAATTGAGTACTTACAACATTTATAAGCTTCTTTAGCTCACTAGAAGAGGAACCAGATGGATCCATGACATGAGTAGGTATTAATTTCTATAGGACTCTAGATGCAAGGCTTAGCAATTCACTATCCTCTATGTGAGACTTCAAAATCTTCTCACTGGTCTTAGCTTGAGCAATTGATGCGACCTTCATCATCTAAATTGGGGACAAAGTGGATAGATTGATTGAGCTTTCATCAAATTCGGAATCAAAAAATTCTTGTTGCTCCATCAAAGATCTCTTCAATGCCTTGGCAGTGTCTCGCCTCCACTTTGATTTCCTTGACTTGAACCTTTACTTCTTCATCCTTGAGTTCTTCATAGACTGTTTTCATATTTCCTTTAGTCACTTTAACCTCTTCATTTTGTAGCTCCTTCTCCTCAACTAATACCACCTTAGGAACTTTAGTTTCCATAGGCATCTCTATATTTTCTACATCAGGAGGAATTTAAAATTCCTCAGCATCTGCATTCACTTCCTCATTCTCCAGAACATTTTCATTATTCACTTCTTCAGCATTTATCTTATTCTTTGATAGAAACTCTTCCAAAATTTTCATGGTTTCACTAACAACAACATTAGTTTCACCAATCATGAGTTTATTCACCTTGTTCTTCCTCTTAAATTCCTTTTTAGCTTTTTCAAGGAATGAATTCATCTCCTCAATTGACATTTCAAGACATAAATCTGCAAGAATTCTCTTCCTCGGATTCTCTTCTTCTGTTCTAGCACTTAATCTTCTTGACTCCAAAATATTATACAGACTCTTTGGTAAGCCAGACATAATCTCAATAAGAAACTTATTGAAAATGTTCATATGTTTTATTGTGGCTTCTTCAAGAACTCTTTGATTGGATTCATCAAAAAGTTTCATACAATTCACAGAGGGGCTTAAGATTACCATCCTTGACAATTGCATTCTCAACTTCCTTAACTGACATACCAAGTTTATCAACTTTTTGCTTCTTTTCTTTTTCTTCTTTGCCAAAAGATTTACTCTTTTTAACTTGATAGCTTGATTTCCAGTAGCCTTCATTTCTCTCAAAAAATCTTCAGATTCTCTTCTTCTGAAACAACTTCATATGTTCTTGTGCTTTGATTCTTCTTCCTTTTACCAAAAGGCTTGTCTTGAGCTAGCTTGGCTGTAGGGGAAATCCTTATAGATCTAGTGTAGGTAGAAGATGCTCCCTAACTAGCAGACTCTGATTTTACTTTCTCTTTAGTTGCTTTTACCTCATCTCTACTCTTTCTTGTTTCTCTCAAGGCTTCTACAGGTAAGCCCATACTTTCTACAATAACTTCTATCTCTTTTCTCACTTTCCTGACTATCACTAGTTTTTTCAATTCCTCATGAACCTACATACTTTTCTCTGCATAATTTCCAAACCTCTCTTCTCCCTGTTCCAAAGGTGAACTCAACAAGTGTTTTGCATACATTTTCAAGATGTTCTCCTCTACTTCGTATCCCAAAGGCATGATCCATATTGTTCTAGGATTAGTAGCTTCCATATGACATTGATCAATATCAACCATGAAGCAAATAGTGTCTTTGTATTGTTCCACAATTGAAGTGGGAATTATTTCCCTAGCATGCATCATATTCTAGAAATTTTTTAAGTACCCCCAAATGGTATTATTTTTGACATGGCGATCACCAATTCCAAACATGTTCCTTTTCTAAACAACTATAGGCTCATCATTTTTCCAACGTACTTTTCCAACACCTAGAACATCATCCATGAAATAGAAAAATAAACATAGCAGCATATTACCATATTTGAAAGTGTTCTTCTTGTCTTTCTTGATTTTACTTAGATTCTCCAACAACTGACTTCTAAGCAGCTTGCACAAGTCATATTCTCCATTTTTCTTTACCATTTCATAAGCTACATAGTTGGTTGTACCAAATACAAAATTATCCCAACTAGAATGGTATATCTTATAACCAATGACCATTGATGTGAATTTCACATCCACTTCAGCAATGTCTTCTATTGCCATTGCCCTTCTATCCCATTGTGCACCTATTGCCTCTGTAACCTTCTCATTCTTCATGGATTTTAATACTAGAAGTCTACTGATGGAATTGAGACCCGTGACTACACATATAGCTTCTTTTGTGATCTTGAAGGGTATATTTAGCCACATGAACTCGTTATGAGCATGGCTCAAAATGTATCTAACCCATTCACTTTCCTCGAATATGGGAAATTTTGTGAATTGCGTGAACTTTTTATCTTCTAGGGTTTGGTATTCTGGTTTGATAATGAAGTCTCCTCCAAGTTTATGGCTTGAATGAAAATTCATTATTTGAGAGGTTCCTAGCTCATCAATGTTAGCATGAATGAGTTGGAAGCTGAGACTGTTGATCTTTTAAAAACTCAAATTTAGTTGTTGATGGCTTTTTGTCTAGTTTTCTGGTTTTGTGGCCTTTGTTGGCCTTTTTGTTGGTTGTGGGTGTTTACTGCTATTATTTTTACAGCCTTTCTAACTGTGATGTTTCTTTTGACTCTTTCTTTATTCTGTAAACTTTGTGGTTTCAGGTCCCTATAAAACCCATTTTTTCCTCTTTCAAAAACTCATCAATGTTAGCATGAATATAAGCTCTAATATCCTCAATGTGAAAAAATATGTGCGACACAGATGAAAACGCACTGAGAGGCTTAGTCTCAATAGACTTATAAGGGTTCCATTTGAATTTAGGATGGGGTTTTTCCTTGACTTTGATTACTAGAGGATTGGACATGATTGTAAATTCACAAATTCATAGGATTTTTGATAAATACCTTTCTATCAGATCGAAGGTTGATCGTAGATTCTTCTTCACACTTTGAATCTCTCCACAATTCAACAAAGTTCACTCCATGGCTCTTCAAACTGCTTTCCTCCAAAATGCAAAGTGACAAATGAAGGATAAAAGTCAGTTTTTATCATTTGCATAACTAACCCTTTTTTTGCAATAAATTATTTTACCCTAGTTTATTTAGTAGTTCTATTTCATGCACTGAGATAGATAATTCTTCTACGGATCTTCTATACTGCATAATACCTTCTCAAATTAGTTGAACAACATCTAAAAATCATTGATTCACCTACTGGACTAGTCCACATTCTGGTATTAATTTCCTACAGGGGTTAAAATATTTTTCTAATAGATCCCCCTAGGCCAAAGGCCTAAAACTAATTCCCCAGAGGAATTACCAGAAGTAGATTCTAGTGCAGGCACAATTTCTTCAACAGAGGGTTCCTTCTTTACCCATCTCTTCTGTATTTTCCTCTTGATCACATCAGTAGTGACTTTACATTTTCCCTTAAAATCCTATTGTCTGTTTTGATTTACCAAACCTCTTATGCTCTAACAGAATCTAGTAGTATGGCCAAATTTTTTGCAGCTGTAACACACAAAATTTCTGTGTTCAAAACAATTGTTCCACTAATTTTGCATTGATCTACACTAGTTAGCAATATTCCCAAGTCTATTGCATGCATAGCATCTAATATATCTATGAAAGTTGTTCACCATATTTCTGCATTCATTTGATTTATGGTCAAACTTAATGCAATTAAAGCACTGACTTGAGAATGATGGTCCACTTTGATTCATCTTAATTCTACACTGAGAAGCCATATGTTCGAACCTATTTCAGGTAAAACAATAACCATTGAATCTCTAAGTATTTGGTCATCTTACCAGATTCCTTCTAGCTCCATTCATCTGATTTCTTTGTCAGAATCTTCCTTTTCCGAAATTCCTTTGTCCAAATTTCCTTTGTCTAGATCTGAAATTTTCACCTTCCTCATAGCCAAGACCTCGCTTGTCACCATAAGTCCTTTGACCTTTAATCAGTTCATCAAGCTTGGATGAACTAGCTTTGAATTTCTCCTTGTAATCATTTGCAACAACAAGTTCATTTCTGAGATCATCAAGCTATTTTTCAAGAACTTCTGCATTGTTCTTAGATTTTTCTAATTCATTGTCCAATCGACTACATTCTTTAGATTTTTCCTTCAAGGATTGAGCAATATTTCCTTCATTATTCTTTCTATCTTCAATCTCCTTGGTCATCTTCATCATGATAGATTCCATCTCACGCTTCAAGGCAACATTTTCTTTGGAAAACTTTTCACATTATTCTATTTTCACCTTCAAGGCATGACTTAGTTTTTCATCTTCCACACTTCTATTCTTCTTCTTAAGTTGATCACATAATTATTTTCTTTTCTCCCTTGATTCATTGATCTTGTCTTTCAATGATTGAATGAATTTCTCTACATTCTCAAGATTTTCTTGTAGTTCTCTATTCTTAGATTTTGACTGGTCAAGATCATCTAGGGCCACCATAAGTTGTTGTTGAAGACTGCTTCTATCCATTGTAATTACTTTCCAAGATCTTCCCAAGCTATTATACCTCTTTACAGGAACTAGCTCTGATACCAATTTTTGGAAACAAGCAACACCGAGAGGGGGGTGAATCAGTGTTCTACAAAAATTAACTTTATTATTCTAATCTTTAATTCACTTAGAACATTCAACTAAAAGTAATATGCAAAAACAAAAAGCAAATAACCACAACACCATAACACATTTTTTTACGTGGAAACCCTATTAGGGGAAAAACCACGGTGGATGACCAATCCACAATAAGTTCTGAGTATACCCAAAAGAAAGATTACAAAATGGGAATGCACTTGCATTCAGGCACACTTCCTAGAGCTCATTGCTCAAAATAGGAAGGTTCACTGCCTTACAAAGATTTGGATTAGGTCCAAGAGAATGAATTAAAAGATTAGCATCTACAATTGCTTGATTATAGTTCCAGTTAGGCTTAGTTGTTGATCTTCTATCCTTTTGACTAATACTGAACTTTTTCTCTGCTCTGCTTTGATTCGCACCAAAAAATCTATATTCACAAATGAAATTGTGCACAAAATCACTCTAACACTCTTCAGATATTCATAACACACATCAACACACCTTCTTCATATATCAAAATGATATAATCGATCATTTATATATATATCTGCAACTAAGGATTTAATCGCTACAAGTCGGCTCCAATAAAACTTTGAAATATTTGCAACAGTCGGCTCAAATCTTGAATAAAATTCAATGTGCATCCACAATGGTCAGCTACAACTTAGCTCAGACCCAAATCAGGATGAGCAAACACAAAAATATTTGAATAAACGTTCCTTGGTTATCCACCATACATTATATCAACTGAGTCGGCCCTAAAATACTGATAAACAGAAAAGTGTCAATCGAATCACCAAACTTACACAAAGCTTGGTATGAGGCACTGAGATTTTTGGATAACATAAGAAATATATTGATAAACCTCCCATGAGACCCAAAACTCAAAATAACAATTGGAAATCTACAAGTGAATCGGTGATCATCAAACTGTCGGATACTCTGTCCATCTTGACTATCCTCAATCTGCTTGCTGGTAAGAGAAAATGGTGTCATGTGGATCCAATTACCGACTAGGGTTTCCATCAATGACAAAAAAAAAAGAATAACTACGGTGTCTCTTTCCAATAGATCATAATTACAGTACTTTTCCTGATACCTCTCCTTTTAGTGACGAAGGTATCTTGGTGAAAGAAGATACACTCATCGAGAATCATGAAGGTCTTGTTTGTCCTTCTCATTCCCCTTGGGAAGATAATATAACAATACAAGATGAATTCATTTCCACCACTTTACCTAGTCTCCCTTCACCTCCCAACACCTCCTCTATTTGAGACAATGGTTTCGTGAATGATCATAACAAACAAATTTGTGAGGAGGATGTATTGGTATCACAAAACTCAATGATTGAGAGTTATAGCATTATTTCTCTCCTTCCTAATGTTCCTAACAATTGGAAGGGTCTATTCAAACAAGAAGATCCAATCATTTCCACACATAAAAGTCATAGTTGTTATTCCCTTGATCTCACCCCTATTTGTGATGAAACTTCTTTATAACATCTAACCATGACATGTGATGCACCTCTTGATTGCCACTTTCCTAAAAGCTCTCCTCCTAGGTTATATGTTATGGAACAAGACAAGGAGATTATGGACAACAATCCAATTTTCCCCTCTCCTAATATCTCTCTTATTATTGAAGACGATATTATGCAATTACATGATCCAATTTATGGGAATCATGAGAATCTTATGTGGGAAAACATCATATAACATGAGAATTCAACCATGGATAGTTCCCTTATGATGATGACATTTTGGAAGAACCAATCCTTGATAGTCAAGAGAATTTGGATTGTCGTTCCCCTACAAATTCTTCTCCTAGGAATACTATTATGATGAAGGAAAATGATGTCTTCCTTAGGGATACATCAAACCAAGACTGCCAAGGTTATGAATGCACAAGTGTCCATTAGATACCCTTCGATCAATGAACATCATACATACCCCATGGAACATCCTAAGAATCCTCTAATTCTTTACCCACCATCACACAAGCAACAAACTCAACACCAACCCAAACTCATCCTTTACCCACCTAAGCATAATGTTTCATACCAACCAAGTTACAATGACATTGCTCACATTTATAACAAAGTCTATACAATCAAATCCAATCAAGCAGAAACTTTGTTTCCTTATCCAAATAAATAACATAAGTTTTTGCTCCTTTCCATGTAATAGTTGTAGGATAATCACATTCTCACTATTGCATGTTTTGCATCCATCGCAAGGCGTAGAATACCATCATCCATTCCAGGCTCACCCTTGTCTTGCGCTAAGTGGGGGCAAGGGGTTCAATATCCTTATCCCAGTATGTCACTTGTTGTTGTCTCTTTTGGCTAATCATTAACTTTTTATGAACATATAAGAGCAAGTTTGGGATGTGGATGACATGTCTTAAAGATTGAATTGCATGTGACATACTACCTTTCTTCATGACGTAGTTTATTGAAAACATATGACTTGGCATAGGGATTTTAACACAAGCTCTCATACCCTCTTCTACTTTAAAGAAATTGCTCACAATAATGGTGTTAGCAACTGCTTTAAAGTGGGGGTATACATAGACAACATCTTTGTGCAAATTTCATGGTGTAATTTACTTTTTCATGTGATGTGTCCTCTCCTTGGTGGTTTCATTGGGTTTGATGCCTTCCAAGAGTGCACGATCAACTGAAGTGGCCTGATACGAATGAGGCATCCCATGGATAATTATTTGACACCCTGACTTGTCCACTCTTGGAGAAATTAGGCACAATGCTTCCAAAGAAGAAGACCTTACATGAATAAAGAAAAATCCCCTTCAACAAAATCTTTGCATGCCATTCAAAACATTTACAAAAATCATTACATTGTGGTGCCTTATCATTGTTATCAGTAGCATAACTTTGGTATGGTTTGTATAATGGGAAGTCGACACACTAGCATGACTTTCCAATTATGTGGTGGGAAGCTGACACACTGGTATGAATTTCTTACTAAACCACTTCTTTGGGGAAACTTATCCCACGAACAACCTAATGTTTCGTGGCCCCAGCGTGAGTGCATCTCTTCTACCTTGTTTTCCTTTATTTTCATTGCATGATTATGTATCCTATTGGTTTGGCTTAGGATCTTGGATCCTGGGGGCTTGACTGCCTTCATGATCTTTATAATCCTTTGGACATCATCTGCATTTATACACTTGGATCTCTCTTGAATGCCTACTTTAGTGTGAGTTTGAAGCAAGTTCATTCTCTCACTAAAATGGGGGCTAAATGTACCATAGAAAAAATGAAACTTGCTTGATTTACGAATAATTCATGATAAATTGGACGGCCTTGATTTAGTGTTGCAAGGTATTTTTCACATCCACACTAGGTCTTGGACCCTTTCAAATGCATTTAATGATGTCTTCTAAAGGTATTGTAAAGGACTTTCACGCTTTTCTAGACTTAATGAACCCATTTCCCCGTAACTCAATATTATAAAATTTATTTAATTGCATTATCACATCAATCTAGAAGGCTTGTAAAATAAACTTAATGTTAATCTAGTGTTGTAATGTGTTTTACACATTCACATTGGTTCTTGTACCTTTCTAGGCTATGTGGACCTCATCTTAGTGTTGTAAAGTGTATTTAATAACACTTTCACATTGAATTTTTTGTCCCAAGCCCTAATTGACCTTCACATCATCATTAATAGGCCCTTATTACCCCATATTGTGCATCCTGAGGCAATATTTGATGAAATACTAGACAAAGTCACCATAAAAAACCCTTATTTCCTTACTTCCTAGCATCCCAGCTAGAAAATTGGCCCCTCTAGGACTAATTCACCATATGTGGTGAATGAGTCCTTGCCAGGTGGGATTGATTCACCCAAGGTGGCAAATGAGTCCCATTTGGCCCATTTTTGAATTTTGAGCAGGAAATTTTTGGAATTTAAGTTTTATTTTTCTTCATGTTGGCCTTAGGGATCCAATTTATGAGTAAAATAGGTGAATTTCCTATAAAATCAAGTTTGTAAACCCTAAGTCATAACCATTCTTCATTATTCATCCATAATTCTTCCATCTCAAGTCAAGCAAGTTAGGGTTTCATCATTTCAAGTCATTAAGATAGCAATTTTCATACATTCAAGGGTAGATTATTCATGTTTTGTTGTATAAATCTAAGATCAATCGTCATGGCAAGCTAATAACTTCATTATTGCATTCTTTATTACATTCTTTCTCTATTTTGATTTAATTACCTAAAAGGGGTTTGGCCAAGGCAAACCCCCATGCCTTAACATCCAAAATTTATCTTTCTCTTCTTGTGTGTTTACATATTTAGGCATCTTGGAATCTTGGAAATAATTGAAGATCAAGTTGTAAATTTTTTCAAGTCATCTCTTCATTGGACAAGTCAAAATACCCACAAAAAGTCACTTTCAGGCCTGAATCTGACAGTTTCGGAACCAAACACTTGGGGAAGCAGAAATTGTAGATCAAAGGCTCATGTTTCCACCTTTGAATATTCAAAAATTCAAAATTGGATTCATTCACCATGGGTGGTGAATGAGTCCCACTTCTAGGCTTGTTTTTAGCTTTTTGCATTTTTAGACACCTATTTGTCTAAAACGGGTTCCAGAATAGTTTCACAGACAAGGTCTGATTCACCAAGGATGGCGAATGAGTCCAACTAGGCCTAAAAATCAGCATAAATAGCATTCTAGAAGTCATTTCCAATCTCCATCTATATCTCAGGTACACACTTTCAATTTCATCCATTTCTATTCAGTTTTGTTCACATTTCTAGGTAATTTTGCATTACATAATGTGTTTTCAAACAAGTTCCATTTCAATAGTTTTACATTCCTAATCAATCAATTTTATCAATTAGTCACATCTATATCATTGCATTTAGTCATAATTTCATCCTGCATTCCTTTATTTGAGTGAACCACCTAGATTTTGGGTGTGGGATCTATCTCTTTTCATTAGGTGAAAGACCCTAATTGAGCAAAGAGACATAGCATTTCACACTCCTAAAATATTTGGTTCAGATTTGTAGAGCTTGAAGTGTAGGGGAGAGTATCTAATTTTTTTAATTGTTGGCCAATCTAGTGATATCATGGGGCATAGAACTTGAGAAATTCTTAGAGACTATCAATCTATTAGTTGGAGTACCAATACACTAGTGACTCTACTAAGGAAAGATCTCATTAATTATGTTTTTTCCTATAAACCTTTATACATTGTGACCCATATGAGTCACTAATAGATAGGAAAGTTGGGAAATATTAATCTGAGCTCATCTATTTGGGAACAATCACAAAATCTAAAGATTTAATGTTGGTTTATAAAATCATAGTATTCTACTAGTGGATTGACTTTATCAATTATTTGACCTTTGAAAAGACTTCAAGTATTGAAGAGTTTTGTGCTCATTAAAGATTTAGTGACTTCATGGAAATAATTTGATGAATATTTGAAGAAAGATATTGCATAGATCTACAAGGCTTTCATTAAAGGATAATTTGTCAAATCTATAATATTTTCTAGGTATTATATATTTTCTTCACCTTCTATTTCTAGTGAATAAAAACTAATTACTGTGTAGTAGGTTTGGGTGAAGATGCTTTAAGAAGAAATTGTAGTAGTTTTGTATTTTGCTACTACAATTAAATAATTATTTTAATTATTTAATCATTCATTAGCCTCTTCTCTCATAAATTAAATCAATTTTATTTATTTAATTGTTTACTAATTTGTTTTTTCCTCCCACTCTTGAATTAAATCATTATTTAATTTAAAAGTCAACATTCTCTCTTCTTCTATAATTAAATAATTTTTTCACTATTTAATTATTCACTTTCCCTCCTAAATTAAATAATTTTATAATTATTTAATTTTCTCCAACATCCTCTTTTTATGTGTCATTCTTATCTCTTCACATCTCAATTAATTTCCACCCTTGATTGAATTGTTTTATAATTTAATCTCAACAATCCATTCTTAACAAAGTCCTATTTTTTCCCTAATTTACTCATAACCCTATTTCATACTACTTCTTTCAATCTTGGCCATTGATTGCCGTATCATATTGGCTTTTAATCCTTGCCCTTCATTCCAATTTGGGTTTCTATAAAAAAAGACCTATCATTGTCATTTAAATACACATTGAAGGCTAATAAGCGCATGCCATTCAAGGAGACAAGTATAATCTTCAATATTTTGTTATCACTGACATAATTGGGCTATTATTGCATACTCAAAATTTGAGGGCAATTAAGCATATAAAACAAGATCAAGAAGGACAATGGGTGTGAATCAACCGTGACATAGGTAATATTACTTTAAATGTTTTTATCTTTCTATGTTGGATTGTGCTTCATTATTGGTTTAGGGTTTTAGAGTTTTAGTTTTGATGATTTATAACTTTAATCTTGATATTTCCTTATTCTACATACTTTACCAAGTATTTGACCTTTAAAAAGATTTCAAATATTTAAGGGTTTTCTCCATTTTAAAGAAGTGGTGACTTTGTGGAAAGAATCTGATTAACAATTGAAGAAATATATTGCATAGATCTACAAGATTTCTAGTTAAAGGAGAATTTGAGAAATTTATAATATTTTTTAGGTATTATATATTTTTTTCACCTTCTATCTCTAATGGATAAAAGAATATTAATGTGTAGGTGTTTTAGGTGAAAATGTTTTAAGAAGGATTTTTATCCACATATTGAATATGAATTTATATTAAAAGAAGGGAATTAAGATCAACATTGTACACTTGTATATTTTAATAACATTATTATCATATATATATTCTGATAAAATATGCATCATAGCTGAAGAGATAAAAGATTATTCATATCTATAGATGTCTACTTTGTGAAAGTATATAAGATCTATATAGGTCTCTAAATCTTGTGCATATTAGCGTTTAGAAAATGGATCTATGAACAAATGATTATAAGAGGAGTAAACTTTCATTGAAAGAATATTTGAAAATGGAGTGTTACTCTAGCCATCCCCTTCCACATTCAAATGTCACGATGCATGGTACACAAAAAGTAAAGTCCTGTCCTCAGAGAATTAGAACACCGAATTTTATTGGTATCCCAAATTATCAAACGGCAAAGTCTTTATTATGGCATGCGGATGATAATCACTAATGACTCACTTTATTTCATTTCGACTTCACAAATAACGTCTAACATGACTGAGGAATTATGCACATCTTCTTGAGCATGGAGAAATAACGTGGATTTTCTCCATATCCATGTGCATTCATAAATCTTTAATCCAATCCTATCTTTTGTCAATAGTTTCACTTTCGCAGGCCCTCTAATTCAACCCCGTCGCTGCAAATGTCTAGAACCTCACATGTTAAGCTCACAAGAATCATTACAAGAAAAGGAATAACTAATTATTATTATGATGATCTTTTCTTATAACACAATCAAATGCATAAAATCCGCTTATGTTATAATCAAAGTGGGCTTGTCGATTCCACTTTACCAGACAAAAATATAGAAAAACTAAACAAAAACAAATGCCTAAAGATTACAGTACACTATTAACAGCAAAATAACCAGAAAATATAAATCTGTTAAACAGGGAGGCAGAGAATATAAAACTGTTATATTAACTCAGAGAATGCAGCAAATGTCTTCTTCAAACTTTATTTGAAGAACAGAGAGATATATACAGAAAACAGTACCAACTGAAAAGATATCAAAAGTTACGTTGGGAAACTTTTCCAACCCAAAATAGCTAAAGCAGATACGATGGGAAACTATCCCAACTAACAGCAGTTTAAAATCAGATTTTACTTATTTTAACAAAACTGATTTGGAAATGTGTAGAGAACACTTGATAGGATTGAATTCTATGCCCTAACAGCTCTGCTAAGCTGTTATAAATGTAGACCGTTTTCCTTACATTTTCACAGCTCTCCATAGCTTCTACTATCTACTCTAATATTGTTTTCAGGTACCAATGGCCGGTATATATGTGGTGGTGGCAGTAGGCTTGTTAATGGCAAGTTTTGAAGTTGGTTTGAGTTCAGAAGTGAACTATAATGTGGAAAAGGAGGCAGATTGGCAGGAAGCTACTGCTACATGGTATGGCAGTCCTAATGGAGATGGAAGTGAAGGTATTCACACTAACACCCATCAATAGAATATATTCTTTATAATCACATTAAGCTTGTGTGTGACTGTGTATATATATCAATTGATTGTGATATCAGGTGGAGCCTGTGGATATGGTAGCCTTGTGAAGACAGCACCCTTTGGGTCACGGGTAAGTGCAGGAAGTCCAGATCTGTTCAAAGGTGGTAAAGGCTGTGGAGAATGCTATCAGGTATATTATAGCTTATAACCTACAAGTTTCACTTTATATCTCATATGGTTCTTAGCTTTGGAATCATTAAATGGGGATGCTTTAGATAAAAGTTGATGTAAATTTGTTTTTTAAGATTTTATTACTTAATTGTTTTTGTTATATTGATCTAGACTCATGATTTCAGGTAAAATGCAAGGAGAGCGGTGTATGTTCACAAACACCTGTGAATGTAGTCATTACAGATGAATGTCCAGGCTGCCCATCTAACCATTTTGATCTTAGTGGAACTGCCTTTTCAGACATGGCAGTTAGTCCTGCTAAAGTTTCAAGTCTTCTTAAAGAAGGAGCGGTTTCCATTTTATTCAAAAGGTGGTTTTTAAATAGATTTGATTATTAAAATGTGTTTATGTTTCGGACTATTGCTTTTTATAGATTTTAAGAGAGTGATTATTTCTATCCACTTTTTTAAATATATGTGACACTTTTTATAAATGGTAATATAGATATTTATACATAAACAAAAAATTACTTCTTTTTTAATGATTTCAATCTTTCTTGTTGATAGTTTTGTTCCTTATTTGTCAGGGTATCTTGTGAATATCCGGGTAAGAAAATTGCATTCCATGTGAATGAAGGATCAACTAATTATTGGTTCTCTGTCCTTATTGAGTACGAGGATGGAGATGGTGATCTTCAAGAAGTCATCTAAAACAAGTAAGATTTAGTTTACATTTTAACAATAAGTTTAGACTATAACATAATTACATACATAATGTTCCTAATAATTTTATTATTTGTTTGGTTGTAGGATAACTCAGATACATGGAAAGGACTCAAACAATTGTGGGGTGCCTACTGGTCTTTAGATGAGGGTCCTTTGACTGCCCCATTTTCAATTCGATTGAAATCTCTTTCTTCAGGAAACACACTTACTGCATACAATGTTATTCCAAAAGATTGGCAACCCAGTGCTACATATACTTCTGTTGTTAATTATGACTAGTCATCATTAAAAATAATTTCCCACATCCAAAATATTACCGTACCATGCATCTACAAATCATCTCAAACTATTTTGTATTGTCCACTGCAGTTTCGTTTCCTTTCTCCCATTTCCAACCAGTTTGTAAGGCATTGTTTCATATGCCAAAACTAGTGTTGACGAAAGTTGAGTGTTGGTTTGTAGAGGTGGCTGCTTCTGTCTCTGGTTTCATCCACTTAATATTTTAAATGTTATTACAATATAATAGTCTTTTTCAATCTAAATTCTAATGTTATCTGTGTATATTTCTTATCGCCTACAGTCAATTTTCATTTCATATTTGTACATTTTTTTATTAACTATCATTTAATCAAGATAACGTTCAAACATTGCATGTGAAATTATCTTTTTTCAGAATTTGACCCATTGCCAAATCATTACATTATGTCAAATATGTAATTATTTATGGAGAATATTGTTTTATTTCTATTAAGGATGAACAATAGATAAAAAAATCAAAATCATTATCGTACATGCTCAAACAAAGAAAATAGCTTAAAACCTAATTGTATGAGAAGATGGTAAATATAAAGACTTTGTACATCAAATTTGTTTTATTCTAATGAAAATGAATGTGTGAATGTTTGATCTAAAATTTATTTAGATAAAATAATTAAATAGAATAAATCTTAATAAATTATAATTTAAGATTAGAAGTATAAATATTAAATTAAATTTATAGAAATTAAATAAATTAATTATAATATTTAGTGTAAATTTTGAATGGTAGATTATGTTTTGAAAAGGAAAAAATAGGTTTTAGGGACCTGAAATCGCAGAGTATAAACAACAAAAGATAACAAAATAAGTCCAAACAAGTAGATGACTGTCCCAAAAAGGAAACGACAGCACAAAGAGACAACAGGGTCCAAAAAAAGGACTGCCCAAAAAGCCAGAAACAAACACCACCGCACTACTCCAAGGTGTTCAACAACTCCTCAGCCTCCTTTTCAACATCCTTCATATCCTGTAACCCCTGCTTGAGGATTTGAGCCGTATGTGACGAAGTCAGGGTCTTCCTCTTAGTGTTAGCCCGGTACGAGTCGAAATCCCTTCACCAGCAGATCTGCAACATCCTCTGTCCACATCCAAATCCATGACCAGCAACCCTTTTGATTTTTTTCGAGCTTTTCCACCATTGCATTGATGATAATGGTGTTATGCCTGGCAATTTTGTGATTGTTCGCCATAGTGGCCCTAATATTTTGGCCTATCTTGGACATATTGCACTCGATACTAGTCAATCTTTCCTCCTGCGAATGCTGTCTTTTCCTTGGTAAGGTTTCTTGTCCTTCATTATTATGTAAAGATTATGTAGATTATGTTAATTATACTATAAAGATCTTATAATAATTTATTAATATTGTAAAAATTATAATTTTGTTTGAATAAATATTTTAAAATATATAAGTTGATTGTGATCTTTTATGGTTTAGATGTACATTCATGAAATGAATCTTTAGGAGTTTATAAATGATCTAAAGAGTCATGTTATCCTTAGTCAAGTTCTTGGGTGAATTTATTCAATAACAATGAATCATGATTTAAGATGTAACATGATGATGCAATTAAGATTCTCTAACATTACACTATGGTGATCTTAGGTGAATATTATTATGATTATTCTACCATCTCCTCAAATTTTCAAGATTTTTTCTTAATTATTGAACTTCCTTAAGCACAATAACTTGGCACACAAATCAACACAAATGTGCACCAGATTGGCTAACAATAGATAGCAAAGATGTTAGCACTTGGCTTAGATTTTAAAACTTCAAGATTCATATCCATGAACACATAAATAAATTTGGTCAATTATACACCCATGTTTCTAATCTATAGTGGAAAACAGGACATCTAGGGATTGAAACGAATTTCCTGGGATGGGTGATCATACAATCATGATAGGATAATTTTTTGAGCTAAATATGAGCCAAATCTCATGCATTCATATGTTATTGTAGTCTTTTATTATGTGAAGAAAAATCTAATTAAAATGATCCCAAAATTTTAAAAAAGGGCATGGGTATGCAATTTTCACCATTATGTTTTGTTCCCAATTTGATGTGTATGAAAAATACTATGTTGATGCATGTCAAAGTAAAAAAAGATGCCAATTAGAAATGAAGTATTTTTCAAGTTCTCAAAGGGTGTGAGTATGCTCAAATGATATAGGTATGGTTTGTAATTCGTGATTTTTCCTCATAATGATTGCTCCATAAAATCCTACTACAAAGAAAATTGTGCAACATAAGAAAAATCTATCACATATTTAAAATAAACACTAAATAAAACTTGCTTGAAAAGTAATGTTTAAACAATAAAAAGTAAATAGGATAAGTATAATATATTATGTCTAAGAATAAATTGGTAAAGCTTTGACTAAGAATAAAAATGATAAAAATATGACTAAGGGAAAGACTTTGACAATGTAGAGAGAAAGGTAAATTTCCCTTCAACACAAGAATGATTATGAGTCTATCACTTCAAAATATAACTAAAAAAATAGTAGTGGTGACATGTATTCCCCCCACCCAAATTGGTTTCATACAAAGGATGAAATGAGTAAATAATATAATCATGAAAAAAGTATGTAAACATGGTAAAATATACCATCATGCATGATAAGTAATGTAGGAGCATCCTAGTCCTAAAGTTAATCTTGTACGTTCAAAAAAAAATTATTTCCATAATATTTTTTGTGTTTTGCAACTATTACGATCATTTCATTTACTAAGGTTGCATTTTTTTTTGCAATTTAAAAATAATTACTTTAGGTCTAGTTAGAAATCATCAAGTGGCCAATTAACATTGCAATTTGAATTAAATTGCAATTCTAAAATTATCCAAAACATGGTCATGTTATGTAACATGCCAACCTTTCACTGAAGTAAGAAAATATTCCTAAATTTTCACTGTATGAGTAAATACACTATGTAACAAGCCATTGCAATACAAAATTTATTTTCTTTATTGAGAATATACGAACAAGATGCCATAACAAATTACAATAAAGATTTCATTTCATTACAATAAATTCACAAGTTACAACAATATAAGAATGCATACATTTACATACATAGCTCAAATGAGCTTTAGAACAAATAGTTGTAAAATGGTTCAGGATCATTCCTTTCAAATCTTGGTTCTTTTGGTGCTTGTTGTGGAGGAGAAGCATCACTCAAGTGCTTTATTGCCAACCATAGACTCTTAATGTAGTCCCGCCATTCCCTTCGACGAAGAGATTAGTAGAGTAACCAAATAACGAAAACCAACTGAGCATAGTGATGTGTCCTACATAACTAGAACTTGTAATCCCACAATCTGGAACTAGCATGTAATATTGGATCATGGTGAACTGATAGTGAAGCTAGAGGCAATCACACTACTTTGGGAAAAGTGTTTTCATTCAATATTTCAAATGAAGGTCATCTATCACATACACTACTTAGGGATGATTTGACTTAAGGCCATATTAAACTACGCATAGGTGTTTCCTTCAATGGATAATCTATCACACTAGAGATAACCTATCACCATTTAAACATACTTGGAATAAACCTACTTAACAAGTAGAAAATTTCCTTCCCATACTGGATAATCAATCCTAGGAGTAAACTCAACTACTCTAGTTAAATAAATAACCTAGCTAAGAGTAACTCATATGCCACTTATTTTCAATCATATCTAGTATATAATACCTATGATAAACACCAATATCCTATTATGGAGTACATAAATGCACATCATAAAAACAAAATTTAAAAGCTTCTATTCCTTTTTCAATGACATTCTCAATTCTTTAAATGCAAGTACTTGGAAAAGACAATTCAATCATACATGGAGAACAATTCATTCATAATTTAAACTAACAAAGAAGATATCCCCATGCCTATTATCGCTTGTCCAATCAATTGACATCAATGTAGCCTCTCCCAAACAACAACTTGATAATAGCTTCTCAAGAAACATCAAAATGAAGTTATAACTCTCAAGTTGATAGATTACTTCACTCAAACAACAACTCTTTCTCTTAATAAGATAGAATTCTCTCTCTCACACACACAAGTAAAATTGAGAATAAACTGAAAGTAATGCAAAGTAAAGGCAAGAATGCGTCCTCTTAAATGAAATTGCTTTGCTATTTATACAACAACATGAGGCTTCATGTCCTATAGTCTAGGCATGGATATAGACAACAAACACCATGCACAAATACACATATATTGAACAACAAAAAGGTAGTGACTATGTAAGCTCATACTCAGCAAAACATCTACAGATCAACCTTGCTAGATTGACAAAAAATAGAGACTTATTCAAATCTACACATGGATAATTCAAATTATCTCCAACAATGGAGATCTACAGGTATAAGGAAACAAAGGTGGCACCAAAACTTCCACACTATTCTCAAATTTGGCATGGTTTCTATGCAATTAGAAACAGTCAATAACCAATTTACAACACTATTCCTTCATCGACTAAGTCTAGGTGTAAGTCGACTCGGACATTTATTCACTTTGACAAAGTCATCAACTAGTCACTTACTTCTTAACAAATGTTTGTTTAAGCTCATAGACATGGCCCTTTAAGTTTAACCAATTCAAAGTTTATCTTATAATAGGTGTCGACTAAGTCTCCACAATGCATTGACATAATGCAACAAGCTTCAAATGAAATATATTTGTTCAATAAAGCATGGCAATAAGAGTAAAACTCAGCCTCTCAAGATATAGTCATAAGTAATATATGTGGCCTTTGATATTCTTATGTTAATTGATCTGAGTTAACAAAAATATAGGCCCCAAAGCATTGCTTGACCTCCATAAGTGCTATTGAACTTAGCATATCACTTTATAATTGATTTATATGTTTGCTATGGTTGTGCCCTATGTCTTCAAAACCTTTATCATTTCATCTCATAAGCGTTTCAAGAGAAACCTATATTCATCATGAATATGAAACTTATAGTGCACTCTGTAAAATACACAACACTTTGACATCATGTAAAGTATATATACTTTATATATATACGCCAACCCTAGAGGACAACACTTTAGCAACTGAAAATGCAACAATTTTTTTTTAAAGAGTAATGATACATGATTGTAAATGAACATCAACTTACATACTTTCCTATGTCCTCTAAGGTTCACCACTGCAATACGTAGTTCTCATTGTCTAAGTTAACAAGAACCATAAAACATTATAATAACCAATTCTAACATCAATTAAAATCACATCTACACATTACATATAATCAAGTAATCCATGAAATACAATCATAATATGAACACAAAAAGATTAACTAACTTCAATTAAATAAATTTACATGTATAACAACATTAGATACATAATCCATCTCATAATAGAGATTACATCTATAAACATCATTACATTTACATTTTGAACAGTAATGCCTCCTCGTTACATGTGAGGAGAGTACAATCAACATGGTATAAGATACTTCAATTGTGATATAATACAAATACAAATACAAGGATTACAAATTTCCAAGAGAAAATACAAAGTAGAAGTCCTCGGATCAAAAGAAGTCATTGCAACACGTACAAAGGAAGGGAACCAAATAGAGAATGAAGCACGTTCCACCCAACCATGTGGATCCCAAAGGTCCACCCCCCATGCCAGGAGACAACAAAGGGTCCTGCCATCACTATTAGACAAAGATGTATCAAACTACAAAAGGTTGACAAAATAACAATGATTAAGTACAAAACAACATTAAATGACTGAACACCACTTCTAGAGCCATACCACATCAAGAGGATACTAAGTTTTCATAGGAGGAGTGTTATCGCATAATTTTTTATGGGTTACCATGGCGTAACCTTTCTAGGCTACTAGACCCCCATCTTGGGTTGCCTTGGCTGCCTCTACTGGCCGCTGAACCCCCATACCAACTATACCTTCAACATACCTTCCAGTCAGACCAAGCAGTTGACCTTGCCATTCCAGGCCTTCTTGTCTCACCTCAAGCCTAAACAAATGCTTGAGCCATGAGAGAGGCATCCATTATCTTTATTTAATGTGAGAACTACCCAAACCTCCTAATTCTTTTTAGGTTATCACTTGATTAAACTCTCAGTGAGTTACCTTGACGCCCCTTTGTGTGTTGGACCCGCACTGAGAGCAACTCCCCTACTGACAACTAGGCAACCAATAAAATCAAAGAACATAGCCACTTGCACAATCCAAACTCAAACAAGATCACACAACGAGACATAATCCCCTCCCGCTCACAAGTTCTGAAAGTTTCAATCACATAGATGAACACACTGTGCAAGGCTGACAACCATCATATTCACAATCAATATAAAATGGATCCCCATTAACAAGTTAAACAATAATCTCCATCAAGAGACAAATCTCCCTAGCCTCTGGAAGACTCTAAGATTCATGCCACAAAAGACTTACACATAAAACAACACCCACATTCATTGCAAAATCTTTGGCCAATCACTTGTTTCAAACTAACAGCTCAAACCATAAGAGTACATGGAAGCAAAAATGAATTACAAGATATCCATTTCATGATTACCAATTAGTCATCAAAGTCCAAGATACTCTTTTTCCTCAAACTCTAAATTTTCGTTTAATCCTTATAATTAGATCATTTCTTCAAAATCAACTACTTTCTCTTCCAATATGTATCAGCTATGATTAAATATCATTAGAGACAAACAAACTTGCTTTTAAGTCTCACGTGTGTGTATATATATATATAATTAGTGTCCCAATAATTAAGGATTGCTAAAAATTACGACCTATAGAGATTTAAATAGTAACATCAATACGTATATATATATATTTTATAAATTTAAACACACGCACATTTGAGCATATTCTAGTTTCCTTTATTAATATTAAATCGCTGTTGAATTTGCATACACTATCGGCCTTAGACTTGGCATCAGCTCCAAACTACACTACTAACTCAACCCCGCAGTTTTTGACAGGTCTAGACTCATTGTCATAGAAACCTCATTCGAAACAAGTAAAATTCAGTACACACATTATGTGGCCAGATGATTAAGCGGTGGATCATAACAACCACAGAGTCCATAATATATTTATATAAAATGTGACATCATGCAGTAGTATGTGTTCGGCGCTGGAAACAATTACCAAAGTTTAACTAAAGTTCGGGGCTAAAGTTTAATGCCCAGAGTTCCAATCTATTTCAATCTCTAGAGATGGCGAGCTTGCCATGCAAAGAAGAACAAAGGCACTCTCACAATTTTCCTTGTAGTCGACTTCCTATTATATGGCGTTCAATCAAAACTTGTGTTCATGCAATTGGAGGCTTCAGGGTATGGATTATTACCAAATAAATTGATTATTGTAGGGTACATGTATGAAAATATATATGTCTACAATATTAAAGGCTATTGATAAGTTATTGATATCGAATTTTTAATACAAACTCAGTTTTCCGTTTCGACCATGTGATTAGAAAATTCAACAAATATAAATAGAATTTTTACAAATAAAGAGATGTCAAAAGAAGGCCATTTGTTCGCAACCATGATGGAGCCATTAAGTAGCAATGAAAATAACAATTTTTACAAGACTGCAAGAATGGCTTTCATGGGCCAATATAAACCTACACCATTACATGGTGCCATCATTCCATTAAATCAGAGGCCACTATAGTGGCAGAAACAACGATGGCTCAAACCAACATGAGGTGAGAAATGGGTGCGGTCGAGCCTTCCTTGAATGTTTTCTACTACCTTGAAATATCAATCCTTCAATCATACTACTATAAGGTTATAGTGTAATTTTAAATGTCGAGTGAGGGAAAGAAATAGAAAGGATTCAAATGTAACCCAGTACAGAAACATGGTAAAGAGGGGAGTCCCACACACAGACAATAGACTATCCATACAGGGCAGCATTCGAAGACCAGTGATAAAATAACAGACCTATTTTTCTCAAATAAAGAATGTAGAAATGCCAAATGCTATAGTTCTTGTGTTAAATTCAATGCCCAGTCCTAATTTAAGTTTCATGTATTTTATTAATCCCAGAGCAAAAAACACAAGAAAACTGTTTTCAGGTCTGATATACGAAACTAAAATATACTGAGCACTTAACTACTGCAAAACACACACAGCGGAAATAGAAAACCAAACACAAATTAACACAGATGTTTTTGGGTATAAACCCCTGGAAAAACCCTTGCGGGAAAACCAGTAGAACAAAGAGTTTCTTTATTATTCAGATTCAGCAAATTAACAGAGTACACACGTTGCCTTTCTGACACTCTCAATCTGCTCTGAACAACCCAACAGAAACCTCACTCTGCTCTGCTCCGATCTCACACAGAACTCTATCTAAGAGATTACTGACCTAGAATTAATGGTGGAGATTCAATCTACTACCATCCACATCAACGGCAATAATCTATCCAGTATTTATGATTTCAACTAACCACTTCTAGAAGAGAGACTAATAATCATGTGTTCCTAGCTTGCTAGAGATCAACGCCTAAGCTAGAGCACCATCCGAGCTACAATGTTCAACACTCCCTCTTAGCGAGGAAGGTGTTCTCTCTAATACCCAACTTATCCCTATAGAAGATAAATTTTCCCTTTAATAAGGCCTTTGTCAGAATGTCGGCTACCTGTTCATCAGTATGCACATTCTGTAGCTGGACTGCTCCCTTTTGTACACAATCTCGGATGAAGTGATACCGAATGTCGATGTGCTTTGACCGATCATGGAATACATGATTATCAGAGAGCTTGATGCAACTCTGATTATCACAATGGATGATCGTTGGATCTAGCTCCTGACCGAATACTGCTACTAGCAAGTTCCGAAGCCAAATGGCCTCACACACTGCCAAGCTTCCTGCCATGTATTCTGCTTCTGTAGAACTCAGTGCCACTAATTTTTGTTTTCTACTTAACCAAGAGATAACTCCCGATCTGAGGCTGAAACAACACCCTGAAGTACTCTTCCTGTCCACTACACTGCCGGCCCAATCTGCATCTTTGAAACCTATTAACTTCACTCCTCCTCGCTGAGTATACCTCAAACCATGCTCGACTGTGCCGCGGAGATATCTCAAAACATGCTTTGCTGCTGTCCAATGTGCTCGTCTTAGTTCAATCATGAACTGGCTAAGAGTGTTGACTGCAAAGCAAATGTCTGGCCTCGTGTTAACTAGATACATAAGAGAGCCAATGAGTTGCCTATATAATGTAGAGTCTACTACCTCCTGCCTGGAAGTGTCTACCTTCTTCCAATTCACGTCCATGGGTGTAGACAATGGCTTACAGTCCTACATCCTGAATTTCTTTAAAATCTCAACTATGTATTTCCCTTGACCAAGGAAAATCTTGCCATTACACTGCCATACCTCCAAACCAAGAAAGTAATGCATTAGACCCAAATCTTTCATCTTGAACTCTGAAGCAAGATCCCTCTTGCAATCTGCTATGAGCCTTTGTGAACCTGCTAAGAAAAGATCATCCACATATAGTACCAAAATGAGTGATTCTCCCCCAATTGCCATGTAATAAAGGTTTGAATCAGCTTCACTCTTTATGAAGCCCATCTCTTGCAAATAGCTGTCTATGCACTCGTACCACGCCCTAGGTACCTGCTTAAGCCCGTACAATGCTCTCTTCAATCTACACACATGAGAATCCCTCCCATGTGCTTCAAAACCCTCAGGTTGTTCAATGTATACCTCCTCATCGATCACTCCATTAAGGAATGTTGTTTTGACATCCATTTGATGGATCTCCCATCCCATCTCTGCTGCAAGTGAGATCACGGCCCTGATGGAAGTATATTTGGCTACCGGGGCAAAGGTTTCATTGTAATCCACTCCCTCTTTCTAAGAGCACCCCTTTGCCACAAACCTGGCTTTGAACTTATCAACACTGCCATCCATAGCATGCTTGATCTTATAGATCCAACGTGACCCAACCACTTTCCTATCCACTAGTCTAGGTACCACCTCCCAAACATCGTTCTTCATTATGGAAGAATATTCTTCCACCATGGCATCTTGCCACACTTGTTGTTGTGATGCTTCCTGAAAGCTGGAAGGCTCTCTGTCAACAAGATTGCTCATCAACGCCATGTAATCAGAATACTTCTATGGTGGTCTCCTCTGTCTAGCACTCGTCCTTGGAGCACCCACAAACTCTTGAGCATCTCGAATAGTCTGAGTAACCACTCAGCTTCTCTTTCTCTCAATTGTAGGAGGTACTAATGTAGTGGATGGAGTTTCCTACTCCTCATCTTGTTCCTGCACCTGAGTATTAGTCCCTGTATCTGATCCTATACTAGGATTTGTTGTTGTGACCTACTTAGACTCAGTTTCCTCCATCAGAACAATCAGTTGTTGATCCCTAGCCACTGGTACATCATAAGACTTACGAAAAGCCTTCTCCTCCTCAAAGCGCACATCCCTCCTCACAACTATTTTCTTAATGGTTGGAATGTATATTCTATATGCTTTGGAGGTTTCACTGTACCCCACAAAGATCCCCTTTTCAGCAGTGGAATCAAGTTTCATCCTCTTATCAAAGGGCACGTGACAATAAACAAGACATCTGAATATCCTAAAGTGTCCTACCTCAGGTTTCTTCCCTGTGAAAGCCTCATCCGGAGTTAATCGCCCCAAAACCCTATGAGGACTCTTGTTCTGGATGTAGACTGTCGTATTACATGCCTCTGCCCATAGAAACTTGGGAAGATCCTGGTCATACAGCATAGCCATTGCTGCTCCCACTATGGCTCTGTTCTTTCGCTCTGCTACTCCATTCTGCTAGGGATTGTGGGGAACTGTCAGCTCCTTCTTGATCCCATCTTTGGCACAAAACTCCTTGAAAGCTTTCCTTGTGTACTCACCTCCATTGTCTGACCGAAGCACTTTAATTTTCCTACCAGTTGCGTTCTCCACAAGAGCTTTAAACTCTTGGAACCGACTGAAGACTTCGTCTTTCATTTTTAGGAAATATATCTAGGTCTTCCTGGAAAATTCATCTATGAAGGTGACAAAGTAAACATACCCAGTCAAAGATTTTGAGGACATGGGGCCGCACACATCCGAATGCACCAGGTCTAGAATGTCCTTCGATCTATTATCACTAAGGGGAAAGGTTGTCTTCGCATACTTCACCATTGCACATCCCTTGCACACGTCACTGTGGTCAGTGCTTATATCGGGAAGGCCTGTCACAATCTCCTTAAGTACTTTGAGAGCTCCAGGATGAAGGTGGGCCAGCCTCCTATGCCACAGCTCCCCTACTTCCTTGATGTTGCTCACCAGTGCCTTTGGTGACTAGAATTGTAGTTTGTACAATTTCTTCGATCTAACCCCAATCATCTATCCCTGCTTAGAACTCCTAGGCTGCAGATAAACCTTCTATCCTATGAATGATACATCATATCCCTTGTCCTGGAACGCTGAGATAGATATCAGGTTCTTCGTCATCCCTGGCACGAACAGTACATCTGTGAGGTTAATAGGTTTTCCTGACTCCCTCTGGAATGTGACCATCCCTCGTCCAACTGGAGTGCACCTGGAGTCATTTCCCATTTCTATATCGAAGTCCATCTCCTCTTCTTTGAAACTAGAGAAAAGTTCATGAACTCCCGTCATATGATATGCCGCACCACTATCGATATACCACACACCTGTGGATGTAGTGCTTGAGCTGGAAAGGCAAGTAATGAGGGAGAAATCCTCATTAAATCTCGAGAAGAATTCATCAATTTCCGCTAAAGTTGCCGTCTGAGACTTTTTCTTGTCCTTCTTTTTGTTAGGACATTGACTGGCAATGTGTCCTATTTGATGACAAGCAAAACATTTCACTTTGCTCATATCTTTCTTCTTTTCTCCCTGAGAGGTCTTCTCGCTGCCTTTCACCTTGGGCTTGCCCTTTCCTACAAGAGCAATGCTTTCTTCTTCCTTGTCCCTAAGACTGCTGCTACTTCTGCTGAGAGAATTTAACCTTATCTCCCCCTGAGTGAAATCATCCCATAGTCGATCCCAATCTAGGATGTTTTCTCATTCCGCTACAACGCTGACAAAAATTTCCCACCGCTTAGAGAAGTCGTTTAAGGCTATCTTCACAAGCTCGGGATCATCCACTTTGCCTCCCACTGCAGCTAGTTCGTCCTTCACCTGTCGTATCCTGGTAAGGTAAGAGACTACACTCTCACCCTTGGCCATCTTAGTATTTATGAGTTTGTCTCTCAGGACTATTTTCCTATTAAGGTTTGACCCTTGGTAGAGTCATGTGATGGCGTCCCACATCTTCTTTCCCAAATCCAACCCTGTTAGGTGAGGAACCGTATGGTCCTTCACCCCGTCCATGATGATTCGTTTGGTCTTGGCATCATTCTTTTTGTGAACGTCCGCCTACTGTGGATCTGCTGGAACAAGAATGGTCTTCTTGACAAAGTCTTTCAGACCACACTCTTCTAGCATCAGTAGTATACGCTCCTTCTAGACACCAAAGTTAGATGCGCCATCCAACCTGTCCTCAACTCTGAATCCAAGAGTTGCCATCTATTCTTTAGATATCAAACACAATGACCTCTGGGGAATCTTAGAAAAATTGAAGAAATACGACAAGTCTGGTTTCCTTCTCTTTTCAGAGGCAGGGCTCTGATACCATGTTAAATTCAATGCCCAGTCCTAATTTAAGTTTCAAGTATTTTATTAATCCTAGAACAAAAAGAACACAAGAAAACTGTTTTTAGGTCTGATATACGAAACTAAAATATACTGAGCACTTAACTACTGCCAAACGCACACAGCGGAAATAGAAAACCAAACACAAATTAACACATATGTCATTGGGTATAAACCCTTGGAGAAACCCTTGCAGGAAAACCAGTAGAACATAGAGTTTCTTTATTATTCAG
>VDFB02032020.1:0-66156 GCA_007258455.2 Sequoia sempervirens
ATCTAGGCTTGAAGTATCACCTATTTGTTAAATCTAATAGAATCGATTCAGTAGCTTGCTTGTAGTAAAGCCCCATTGTGATTACCAACAATTTCACATTTAGCACTGAGTTGTTTATGCATTGTCAAGACCTGGCATTAGAGACCTTGGGGTTATTTCTTGAGGCTTGCTAATAGAGATTTACCTTTCAAGAGAGATAGGATATTGTATCTTGTCTGTGTTGTTGTGCAGAAAACACGATCAACAAGACTTATATTAGTGAAGCTATGCAATACCCCACCTATGGGGTAGAAGTGATTGATGTTCACCTCAGATCAGGAAAAAAACTTGCTAGAACTTCATCCCCTCAAATTATAGAGATGGAGGATGAGGAACTTGCAGTTGAAACTTCAGACAAATCACCTTTGGACCCTAGGTCAAATCAGGTACACCAAACTACCTCAAGTGTTAAGCCACCTTTTCCTAAATGCCTAGCTATTCAAAAGCATCACACACAAGCTAAGATAGATATTTTAGGTTAATTGAAAGATGTGAGCATAAATATTACACTTATCCAAGCTATCAAAGATATTCCTATCTATATAAAAACTGTAAGGGATCTGTGTCTTAAGAAACCAGGTAGAAAAAGAAAATATCCTTAGACAATCCATGTATTGGGAAACCTTGTAGATATCATGCTAGGGAATACTGTAGACACCTAAATTTGGACACCTAATTTATCCAAATTTATCACTTTTCATCTAAACATCCTCTTATCCGAGTTAATTAAGTAATATTACTATTATTTAATTAATATCCTTAATTCTACCAAATCCCTAAGGTATTTAATTAATAATTAAATACCTTACCCTCCTTAATCGTCTTTTCATTAAATGAATTAAATAAATATTATATTTTTTTTAATTCTTCACTTGTCATTTTCATCTAATCCTAATCCATCTCCTAATCTCTTCATTAAGGATGTGCACATGCCTAATCCTTGATTAGGATGTGTCACATCCTCCAACTTTTGCAAGTTGGCTTCTAATCCTCATTAACCCCTAATTATCCTCTAATTACTAATTGTTAAACCTAATTAGTACCTTGGTCAACTCTCCCCATCCCCCAAGGAATTTTTAATTCCTTTTTATTCACCCTAGGTTCCCCTCTTCCCCATGTGAATTTTTAATTCACGATTTATTCCTTCTAGAATCCCCTTTTCCCATACATCTTCTAGAATCTTTGACTTGTCATATGAAGTCACATGTGACAAACTCCCACCTTTTTGGAGACCCTCTCTTATCCACTAGATTCTCCCAAGCATGTGAATTTTTAATTCACATTTATTCCTCCAAGGAATCTTCTCATCTCCCAATGTACTTGGCAGGTACTTGTCCTTCCTCCACATCATGTACCTCCCTTCCACATCACCTACACATCATCTCACCCTTATCCATCTCACATTCCACATGTCAAAATGTGAGGGCTTGTGAGCTCTCAACTCACCTTGGCCCTTCATCTTAGCCTTGTTGGATAAATCTCAACCATTGAATTCTCTAGAGAATTCAAATTCTCCTATAAATACCCCCTCCTCTAAAGAATTTTAGAGGAACACTTAGTCATTTTTCAACTAAATGTTGTCATTTTATGCACTCATCTAGCCATCACTTCCATATATTTGCATTTGCATTCAAGCACATAGTCAAATCTTTCATTTATTTATATCAAGAGCCATCAAGGAGCATACAAATGAAATAAAAATCAAGGGCCAACCAAGGAGTTTCAGCTGCAAAGGGGAGGTATATCTATTGGGCATCATTTTACACTTATTCTCTTTGCATTTACAAATTTCTTAGGCTAATCTTGAGGTGTTTCTTTATGTTTTTCCATCGCATTTTAGTTTCTTAGAAGAGGTTAAACATTAGGATATTACAATTACTATCCCTAAGTATATAGATCCTGGTAGTCTAGTAGTGGACGTTAAGATTAATGGAACCCTCATTAAGAATAATTTGATAGACTTGGGGACAACAATCAATGTCATGAAAAAATAAACAATGCAGTTACTTTAGTTAGTTAACCTCAGGTCAACACAAATGATTCTACAACTAGCTGATAGATCAACCGTTAAGCTTAAGGGAATTTTTGAAGACCTAGTCATTCCATTGGATTCTTGGGAATATCTTATAGACTTTATAGTGCTACAACCCAAAGTCAATCTTGTAGGCTACCCACTCATCCTAGGAAAACATTGGTTAGCTATAACTGATACATTTATAGGTTGTAGGTCTAGAAAAATGATAATATCCAATGGGAAAGTCACTAAGAACTTGGTTCTTTATCCACCGACCCAACCTTATGTTGATCTTGAGCAAACTATTTGGCCCAATTTGGATGAGGATGATAACTATTCTCTGTAGAAATTGATGACTATAGAGCATAATGCCTTATTGGATGACTAGGGTGAAGATGAACTAATTTCCCACATAATAAAAAATGACTATGTCAGGAACCCACAACAAGACTTCCTCATATGCCTACAAGACTCCTTGAAAAGTATTATACCCACCAATTCTATAGAAGAAATATCTCATATATGTCATTTATTACTACCTCAATAATGTCTACCTATCATACCATGCCTTGACCTCTCATCCATCCAAGAATCATCCAAGGAATTGGAAATCATTCCAAGAAAGAAATTAAACATCAATAATGCCTTAACAGAAGAGTAGCAGAACTCTCTGCAAACAGTGTTGCAAGCACACTCAACAACATATGCATGGGATTAACATGATATGAAAGGCATTGATCCTAATTTATGTATGCACATGATTTATATTAATGATGGTTATAGACCCATTTAGCAACCATAAAGACGTATGAATCCTTCCTTGAGGGAGATAGTGAAAGTTGAACTACAAGAGCTCCTTGATGCAAGTTTTATCTATCTAATATCAGACAGTGAATGGGTCTCACCTTTGGTAATTGTTCCCAAGAAAGTTGGGAAATGGAGAGTTTGTGTAGACTACATGGAATTGAATATAGCAACCAAGAAATACCACTTTCCTTTTCCCTTCATAGATCAAGTACTTGATACTCTAGCTGGGAAGAAGTAGTTTTCTTTTCTTGATGGTTTTAGTGGTTACAACCAAATTAAAATTGCTCTAGAGGATTGAGAAAAAACTACATTTACATGTCCTTGGGGAACTTATGCTTACTCTATTCCACCATTTGGCTTATGTAATGCTCCAACTACCTTTCAAAGAGCAGTACTCAACATATTTTCTAATTATGCACATGAATACATGGAGATGTACATGGATGACTTCACTACTTATGGTGAAAGTTATGAGGAAGCTCTCAATAATCTAGAAAAAAAGTGTTGAAATGTTGTACAAAACAAAACATGTCTCTCAACAATAAAAAGTGTTTCATGATGATGACACAAGGGATTGTGTTGGGACACTTCATATCCAGTGCAGGAATTCAGGTTGATCCACACAAAATAGAGATAATATCTACCTTACCCGTTCCTCAAAAACAAAGAGATATAAGGAGTTTTCTTGGCCATGTAGACTACTATAGGCGGTTTATCAAATATTTTAGTAAGATTGTTGCACCATTATTTGTTTTGTTGAGCAAGGGAATTGAATTTGAATGGACATCAAAGTGTCAACACTCCTTTGAAGAACTGCAGAAAGCTCTAACTCAAGCACTAGTATTGAGAGGTCCTAATTGGACTCTTCCTTTTCTCAAACATATAGATGCTTCAAATTTTTCTATTGGAGCAGTTTTAGGTTAGAAGGAAGGAAACAAAGAGTATGCTTGTTGTAGTGTATGCAATTAATAAATTCAGGCACTATATTATTGGCTATTCAATATTTTTCCATACCGACCACACAACAATTAGGTATTTGATGAACAAGCTAGTAGTTGGATGTAGATTGGTAAGGTGGCTACTTCTTTTATAGGACTTTGACATTACCATAGTAGACGAACCTGATAAAGCAAATGTAGTGGTCAATTTCCTATCAAGATTGCCAACATAATCAATTAAAGGAGTGGTGGATGATTCATTCTTAGATGAACACTTATTTTCTCTATAATTATAGGCACCCTGGTATGCAGATATTGCCAATTATTTGGTCATAGGGTAGATTCCACCACACTTTTCTCCAAGGGAGAAAAGACAACTGGTTCACAATGTTTCCTATACTCATGGGTATTTGGTTATCTTTTCTATACTGAACCTAATAACATCATGAGAAGGTGTATCAAGGAGGATAAGATCTTTGACATCATGAATGCATGCCATGATGAGTCATGTGGAGGCCATTTTGCAGCAAAAACAATAGCCTTTAAGATCCTCACAACTGGCTATTATTGACAAAATTTACATAAAGATTTAGTTAAATACACAAGGAGTTGTGATAGGTTTCAAAGGATGGGAAGACCAACCAAGAGTGATGAAATTCCCCTACAACCTTAGTTAACATTAGCACCTTTTGACAAATGAGGTTTAGAATTCATTGGACCGGTCTCACCTACATCCAATAACAAGGAATACATCCTTGTTTGCACTAATTACTTGACTAAATGGGTGGAAGTAAAGGCCTTATAATTTTCTAGAGATGACAATGTGGCTAAGTTCTTATATGAAGATATCTTTACTAGGTATGGCGTACCTAGGGAAAAATAGTCACTAATCAAGGACCACAATTTACTTTTGATCTAATCACCAAGCTAGTTGAGGAATACCAAATTAGACACAAGAAATCAACACCATACCACCATCAGGCTAATGGTCAGGTGGAAGTCACTACTAGGGAGATTGAAAGTGTTCTCACCAAGACAGTGCAGTTGCATAGGAAAGATTGGGTAACGGGTTGGAAGGTTACTTGAAGTAGTACAGGCTTATAGAACAACATGGAAAACCACCACTGGATTTACACCTTATGAGTTAGTCAATGGTAAGATAGTAGTCCTTCCTATTGAATTTTAATATAAAATACTAAGGGTAGTAGTAGAATTGGAAATGGATTAAACAGAAGCTCAGAAGGAAGGGCTACATACTTTAAATGGATAAGATGAGATAAGAATGGAAGCAATCCATCATACATAGGTGGTTCAAGAAAAAAGGATGAAGTGGAATGATCAGTGCATTAAAATAAAGGAGTGGGTGATCCCACAATACTAGTTTACAGTTTTTGGCCAAACTAGACACTAAACTGATTTTTTCTAACTAAACCTTCACTTTCGGGCATCTATAGCGGCTAAAATGGGAGGAATTTGAAGATGATGCAAACTAGTGATTTGTGACATTTTTACTGTAGATTCTAAATATATTTTTTTCAAAATTTTTGGAATCAGATTGCATTTCTTTTTCCATCTCCTTTGAAAAATAGTTTTTTTCAATAAACACCATTTTTAAGGAGTGACACTCACCGTATAACACAACTTTTTTTTCATGAAGGATAAAATTCTATTTTTTTCAAATTTAGATTTGTAACTATGATATCTAGAGCTTCCAATTAGTTTCTTAGTGTTTTATTGAATATTTTTTCCTTAATCAAGTTTCAAAGTTAAACCAATTACAATTCAAACATAGGCAGACCATATAACACATAACGTTTTTTGTATGTATCGAAATTAATTTTTTTTTGTTGGATCAAGGACTTCAATAGCTGGTGCACTCATATTTTTCAAAATTTATTTTTGATAATATTCTATTTTTCCACATGTGTAGAAAAGAGAGCTTGATTTTTAGTGAAAAACCTACATTCACAAGGAATAAAAAATAAATATGATAATAAAATTAAATTTATTTAAAATTATACTTTTTGGGAAGCTTATAATAAGGAATACATACTTACAAAAAATAAATTTTAAATGAATTCATTTGATCCCCCAAAAGGTAAATCAAAAGTGGTTTTTTTATCAACATTTTGATAGGTGTAAAGGAGACTCCATTATAGGTATGGTTTAAAACTAGAGGGGTTTTATCCAAGGGGGTTTGATATAAGGTAGTTTGATCAAACCTCTTCAATTGGAATGATTTAAATGAAACATTTTAAGGCTTAAATTATTATATTTTCTATAAAATATGTGATTTTAGAAAAAATCAGAATCTCCTAGAAATTGTAAACCAGCTTTGTGGGATCACCCGAGTTCACTGTGGGGGACTGGGCACTGCTATATGATTCACGGTATAGAATTTAAAGGAAAATTTCAGTCCAAATGGTGGGTCCCCTATGAAATTAGTCAAGTTTATCCTAATGGGGCAGTCCAGTTACACACCATTGATACAGTTAGGTTTTCACCTCTAGTAAATGACCATAGATTGAAGTTATATAAGAAGCCATTGCAATAGGATGCTTTCATATTTTCACTGTTTCAACAATATGGTGCTCACAGTGAACCAAATATAAAATCTGACACATAGAGTGATACTTTAGCAGCACGTGATCTACCAAGCACTTTTGGTGACCCAAAGATTGAGCTACACAATTCAATCCCTGAGCTCACTCAAGATTAATTTCTCATTTTTTCTCGCACATGTTTCATGTTATAATAATGTTCACAATACCTTCAGAGGGACCTATTTATCAATATTCACAAAGGATTCCTAATGTTGTAGGGACCTATAGCTTAATTTTGACAACGTTCAGAATGTGCCTTGAAACTACAGGTACCCGTAGCACCATCTGGTAGTCGAAAAGAAAATTCAAATTAGCTGGCACCATATTCACTGCAAGTTCATGCACATTCATTTCACCATATCCACATGTCATATCCATCATTTTATAATAAGTACCTACGACATCATTCCTTTGTTGCTTTCTCGCATTTCAAATACTCGAGTTGTCAAATTGCCAACTCATATCTGTAATACCCATCCCATCATTTGCACTTGCCAACCACTATACATTACCTTGACATTATTATCCATCACATCGAATCAATGAATATATATATTCTTTCTAGTTTCCACACATGGCGGATGGTTATTTCTTCAAGGAAGTACTTTAGGTATGATATCATGATTATTATAGTCTTCTTTAAAATTTCCTTATATTATTCCTATTACTCCATGCATGTGAACTATTATTCCATGCATGTGAACTATTATATCACTAATTACAATCATTTAATATTCAAACCACCTTCAAATCATAAACGTGAAGTGACGTCACTTCACCAATTAAGTTGGGGGAGGGTATGACCTAGTTGGTTTTTTCACAGTCTTTTCCACATCTACCACCCAAATTAAAATCAATGAATGGAAATGGCATGCAAAACCCTTTAAATTATTTCGCATTTTTGCTGCCATTTCCAAATTGCTAAATTTTATACCTTGAGAACTTGAGCTTAAGTAAAAACTAGAGTCAAGAGTTGAACTTAGAACCTGTTCATTAGCTCGAATTAAGTTGGTACTAAGAAGGGAAATTTGTAATATGGTATGCCAGTAGAGATATATGAGGAAATGGAAAGGAAGTGAATGGTTTTGAAGGTGGTAGTGAAGAATGAGCTAAAATTCCAAAGCTGAATTGAGTGCATTGAGTAGGAAAGGTAAGCTAGAATGGGAGGTGATATCATAAGAAGGGAGCCAACAGGTCATCAACAACTTTTGGAGGATGCAATAATGTTACCCATTTTCAAATTACTTAGTCATCTCAAGCATAATAGGTTAGTGAATGTAGCAAAATTTTTGTACAATTTGTTGAAATGAGTGGCCTTAGAATACCAAAGAAAATAAAGTGATACCTCTTTATCTCATCATTGTTTAATTTCCTTACTAATAAAGAGGAATTTAAGGATTCAATACCCACAAGTGAGGTAGGAAGATTTCAAGAAAGAGGAGTGCACATATATTAACAGTTTTTTGGATGCACCCATAGTACCTGAGGATGTAGAACCCAAAAATGAGCCTCAAAATGTGCCTAAAGTGGAAAACCCTCATGTCTCACCTATGGATTTTCCTACCCGTAGTGAAGGAAAGCATGAGGAACCTAAAGAACCAGAACCTAGGCCACCTATAACTTAGGAATTGCCTTCTTCTTTAAGGTCACATAAATCTAAGAGTTAGAGAGGTAGTGCATCTACCTCTTCTACACCCTCTAAACCGAAAGAAAGGGGGATACTCAAAAGAAGAGAGAAGATGATATAAAGTAAAAGGAGGATTTTCTAAAGCACATGAATAGTGTTCAAAAGGGAAAGAAGAAAATTGAGAAAGAAATACTCACATCTAGAAACTTTGGTAGATTGAGGAAACAAGGTGCCACAAAGGAAAATATAGGGGAACTTGAAGGAAAAGAGATGAGTAAGGAATAACCTCAAGAAGAACAACACTAGCAAGAACAACAACAAGAAAATTTTATGATTGTAGAAACTGACTCTGAAGAAAAAGGGGATGTTCCTCATAATATGAATACACCAGTGAAAAGGAGAAGATATGTGGTGACAACTTCTGATTCTGAATCAAAAGATATACTCACTACCAAGAAGTTATGGACAAAAACCCTAGATAGTCCCATTCATGGAGATTACGAAGAAGTTAATGAGCAGTTTGAAGATGTAGAGGAGGTTTACATTGAAGATAGAGATATAAGGAAAGGACTCCAAGAGGCATTGGATATGATTAAACACCTAGAGGAGTTAGTGAAAAATTATGAGCAGAAGGATAAGGAAAGAAAAGAAAAAATACATGAAATGAAGGAGAAACTACAATTGTATGGCCATGGCACTAAGCTAGATTTTCTAGCACATTTGTATGTAACCAAGATAGGGGACAAAGAACTAGCAGTGCCAGATGAGAAAATCCCCTCCTATCAAATCTCCTGATTACCACACAACCTTCTCACTTGGCTACCAATTATGGATAGTGACCAATGAGTTTGCACAGGAAAATGAGAAATATATGAAAGAAAAGGAAGAATATGAAAGGGAACTGGATAAGAGAGACATTGAATTAAACCAATCAACAATATGGTTGTGTTGGACTCAGGGAACACTGAGAGGGGGGGTGAATTTGTGTTCAACAATATTCAACAATTTAATTCTGATCATAAACCATTTGCAGTACATAAACAAAAATAAAGATGCAAGCACATGAACAAGATAATCAAGGAACCATAACACCAATATTTTTTACGTGGAAACCATGTTAGGGGAAAAACCACGGTGGAGATTAATCCACAATTTATACTCTATTAAAATTATGAACAAAAGGGAATGCACATGCATTCAGGCACACTGCCTAGAGCTCACTACTCAAAATAAGGAAGGCTCACTACCTTACAAAATGTTTGGATTATAACAAAAATTGAACTAAGAAGATAGCATCCACAAATTCCTGAGATCAGTTCCAATTAGGGACATTAAAAATATTCTAGACCTGTTGTCCAATTCGCACTTCTGCTTTGCTCTACTACACAAAAAATCTTCTGCAACAGAAACAAAATTCACTCAACAGATATTCTGATATTCATTCACACACATCTGCTTTGCTCTTTTCGCACACTTACACTTTGTACATCATTTATCCACATTCACACATTCTATAAATGAATTACCGATCTCATATATATACCTGCTAACAAAGATTTAACCACTTCAAGTTGGATTTAACAAAATATGAAATATTCTCCAACAGTCGGCTCAAATCATGAGCAATCTTTAATGTGCACCCACACAAGCCGGCTAAGACATAGATAGGACCCAAAAAAAAAAACCAACACAAGAAATAATTAACCAATTATTCCTTATACATCTGCGACATGCTATATTCAGCGAGTCGGCCACAATGAGCAAATAAACGGAAAATTATTCTTCTAAATATCCTAACTCGTACATCAATTAATGTAATACCAAAAAACTTAAGAACAAGATAGTATCGATGCTTAACAAAATCTCTTGGAGATCCAAAACACAAAATGATGATCCGGTGAAGCATATAGATCGACTAACTAACTGGATACCCTGTTCTTCATGCTTTCTGTCGATAACACACTACCTTTTACTTTTCTTGTCAGTATACGTAGACCCTGATCTATGGATTGATATAATGAATTTAGTTGCCATCAATGACAACACTAGTAGCCATAAACAATCTCCTCAAGCCATATGCCAACAGGTTGGAGGATATAGTAGATGAGGCTGCACAAATTGTTAGATGTAGGCCTCCATCAAGAACATATGCATTGTTTTTATAGGAAATGTTTCTATGCTTTTAGTTTAGAAGATTAGTTAGCAAAAAATCTATTGGTATAAGTAGGGAATCTGAATTTCTAAATGCTTTAGCTGATTCCACACTTAAAGAATAGGATCAATTGTGTGAGTTTTATTTGCACAACTCTGTGATATCTGATGAGATAGAATGAAACCCTCTAATTTTTTTGGAAGACCTTCAAATTAGAGCACTTGCCTCCTATTATAGAAATGAGAAACTTAGGGGTGAGATCATGGAGAATATGAGGAGAAAGAGAAATTCATTGCAATTCCCATAAAAAAGGAGGCTGAAAATCCAGATGCAGTCATTGAAGAATGGCTGAAACTCCTCAAACATAAGGGTGTGGGTAAGAAAATCATGAAACTTAGGAAGGTAGATTATGAGAGAATTCAAATGTTAGTTGTGGGTATCAAACAATAGTGTTACAAGCATGTATAAAATAGATGGAATAGTTTAAAACCTGAATTATAGAAGAAAGAACCACATTTTGTGTACAATTTTATTGCTATGCTATAGAGGGTACACAAATATATAATAATTGGTGTCAACAAAGGAGTTTATTGGGTACTGATCACCTTCCATCCACCTATTCTCCTACATCTAGTCCCACATTGCGCTGGGGAGAGAGGTGATGAATGCGAGAAAGCATGAATTATCAGGATAAGGCAACTTTTAGAGTATCAAGGCTTCTATTTGAAATAGATTTAGGGGGTTAATGTAGTTATGCACCTGAGATAGATTGATTTGTAGTACACTCAATATCCCTAGTGTTTTTCTTGGGGAAACGAAAAAGGCTAGTTGGAGGGAGATGATAGGTCCAGATAATAGCTCATTTTTTGTTGTTTTATACATATTTTGAGACACTTTCAGATGAACTTTCCAGACAATGCTCCTACATTATACTATCCTTTCATATCTATTATGCAAAATTGAACATAAAATATAATTATGGTTGGAATGATGTGAACATTTCATGCATATGACAATAGAAAAATCAGGAGTGAACTATTCATAAATACCAGTAGTGCTAAGAATAATACAAATGCAAAAAAATCATAAACCTAAAACTATCGAAAACTTTGACTTCATGCATTAATTACACAAACATGGAAAGTTGAAAACATGAAATGAAAGGGTACATTCTCGGGCACCGATGCTTGGAGGCTGTCTGAACTCGCAAATTGTATTTGCGTGATGTGGGGCTCTCTGTATCCTCACCATAGCTCCTCAACAATAGAAAAACCACAAAAACCAAAAGCAAGCAATTTCTATAGGATCAAAGTGAAAATGAGGTAATTTGAACCCTAATTACCTATTTTAACCTCCAAAACCCTAATTTTTACTTAGGAAACCTTCCTAGGTTAAAATTAAGAGCTCCTGAGAATATTTGAACTAGCAATGAAAGTCCTATAGGCTTAATTTTTTGCCCTCTATGTATCGGAAATGAAATGAAATGGTGTCATGAGCCCGACCTCAAAAGTGATTTTCTCAGCCAACCTCTCGAGGGGGCAACCCAAAGTCCTACTATCATTCCGCTGACCGTCGAAGCATAGTAGGGCATGCAAATTTTTTTCAAATCTTGATCTTAACATCAAAATCTTTGAAACAAAGCAACCACTACTTTGTCTCAAAGAGGGGAGAAATGTAGACATGTAAAATTGACCTAACACTTATCACACACCCTAAATGACATTTTCTCATCATCGACATCATTATCATCGAATATCATTGTATTTCACATCAAAAGCATTAAAAACCATAAATTCCTCTTTTAATTAAATAATATTACATTATTTTATTAATTCACTTTTTCACCATTTTTGACTAATTAAATAAATTTCATTTATTTAATAAAATCCTAATCTAACTTTATTCCTCCTAATTAATTAAATAACATCAATTATTTAATTATGTTGCTAATTCACTCTATTTCCCTAAGTCAATTGAATTATTAATACTTAATACTTTAATTAATCACTTTCCCCTAAATTTGAATAATTGAATAAATTATTCAAAATATCATCCAAAAGGTCAAATTAAACAAATACAACTTTTTTTACAAAAGTCAAACATGATTTACACGTTCAACTCAAAAGATTAATTAATTAATTATCCTCACTGGGTAAACCCACAATGGTGGGTTACAATTTTTTGAACGAAGAAAAATTAGAAATGCTCATCAAAAAATTTAAAATGGTTTACCCCTTCTAATGAAGGGGGTTTGAATGAACCACCCTTCTAATGAACCCCCCCTTCTAATGAACCCTCCCCCCTTATAATTAACCCCCCTCCCTTCTAATGAACCCCCTTTTGCACCATATAAGGGGGGTTCGAATGAACCCCCTTCATTAGAAGGGGGGCTCTAATGAACCCCCTTTTTTCACCTTCCCCTCCACCATTTCAAAATTTATGCATTTTTTTGACTATCGAAGCTTGGGAAGGAGGTGCAAATGGAGTCAACTTGATAAACCAATTTGGATGATTGTAGTGATTGAAATGTGCTTTCCAACAACTATAAATTTAATATATATTTTTTATATTATATATTTTATTTTTAAGTTTTACTGTACATAGGTTTTTCACTGAACGTGAAGTTCGATGAAAAATCATTGTGGAAAAATAGTAAATTTGAGGGAAAAAAATTAAAAAATATATATCCACTAGTTATTGATGTCCTCATTCTAACAACAAAAGAAAAATTGAATTTCAATACATACCAAAAAATTTATGCGAGCCGAAGTGCACCTATGTCTAAATTATAAATGTTTTGACTTCAAAACTTAATTAAAAGAAAAATATTCAACAAAATGCTATGAAACAAAATGAAAGCCCTAGGTACTTGTGTTACCAACCTGAATTCAAAAGAATTAGAATTTTATCCTTTTTAGAAAAAAAGTTATGCGAACCGAAGTACACACCACTTTTTTAAAATGTTGTTTACTATTAAAAACTAGTTATCAAAGGAGACACAAAAAAATTACAATTTACATTTAAAAAAAAAAAAATACATTTAAAATCTACAGAAAAAATCTCACAAATCACTAGTTTACATCATTTTCAAATTCGTAATAGTTTACCTACTATAAGTGTCAGAAAGTGAAGTTTTCTCTGAAAATGTTGATTTCAATGTCAAGTTTGGCCAAAAAGTGTAACCCATTATTGTGGGATGACCCCACCCACTTTCATGATTAAGAAACTTATGATCCCCTGATTGCTCGATCTGATTCTTTGACTGATCCATCTATTTCCTAACAAATCAATGTATGCCTTAATTCCATAGATTATTCAATCTATTTCCCCAATCCCACTGAACACTCAAAATGATTTCTTCAATTGAACACCAATTACGTAATCAATTTGCATTGATTATTTCCATCTAAATCCTCTCACTGGTTTTCAATCGTTGATCTGGATATTCTACTATGCGATCTCGAGCATTCATTTTGAAACACAAAATCTATATAACAACCTCATTTCTTCTCAAAAAAATGATCGGAGAATCAACATAATTTACACAAAAGTAATGTAGAAATCACAATAGACTTTTTGACATCGTTTTACACATATCTTCGATCAATGAAATTGCACATTCTTGAAGCTTTGGCTATGCACAATGGAGGCTTCACATTGATACGAACAACCCAACATCTTCACGAACACACTCCGAAATGGGATGGTAAATATACATTGTTTTAAGTTCATTATTATTGTTTTCTTTCAATTACATTCTTGAATTCATTAATTTTGTAGTTTCATTTCGTGAGTAATGGGAATGAATCATAACTTTTGTTTGGATTAGATTAGTTTCAATTCATACATTTTTCTTATTATATCTTCCTAATTTTCCTCCTTACACATTCTGGCATGCTTGGTGGGACCACGATCCTTAGCACTAACCATTTTATGAGCAAATTTTGAAGTTGTAGGTTTTAGAAATGCACTAGAAAAGTTTTCACGCATAGGCTACAAGAAGTTTTTGTGGTCAATTTCATGTTTCTACTACACGACCTTTTTTTGGCCGCTTTTGATGTTTTTGGCACATTTTCCAAAATGACAGGGTGCACTTGAGTTTTTAGCCACTTTTACTTAAAAGAAGAAGCCCCTTTTGAGTTTTTCATTCGCACTTGTTTTCTAATAGGGCTGCTTTTGCTATTTTTTTTTGCTTTTGCTCTGTCAAATCTTTATCCAAAATCTACAAGTCATGTTTTTGATTTCTTATACTAAAGATTTTTTGGTTTGGATGTTTCATAGGTGCTAATGTTGTTTATGCAATATTTGCAAAAGTATGGCATGTGTTTATCCAAGAACAATTAACACGTTTATTGCAGAGAAGACGAAGAGTCAAAGCTTTTATTTTTTCAAAGATTTTAGTTAGAAAACTTCAATTTGGTGCATAAAAAGAACCCCACAAATCCAAATGCTTTCAATTGGTGCTCTAAAATGAAAATTTCAAAGCTTTCTAGCTGAGTAAAATTTCAAATTGGTGCTCTAAAACAAAATTTTCAAAGCTTTTTAGCTTAGTAAATATTTAAACTGGTGCTTTAAAATGAACTTTTCAAAGCTTTCTAGCTTAGCAAATGCTCTCAATTGGTGCATAAAAATAACCCCACAAATATAAATGCTTTCAATTGGTGCTCTAAAATGAACTTTTCAAAGCTTTCTAGCTTAGTAAAATTTCAAATTGGTGCTCTAAAACAAAATTTTCAAAGCTTTCTAGATTATCGAATTCTCTCAATTGGTGCTATTAAAAATAACCCCACAAATCCAAATGCTTTCATTTTGGTTCTCTAAAAAGAATTTTCCAAATCTTTCTAATTTAGAACAAACAATTCCTTTTGGTGCTCTAAAAAATGTTTGCTTTCGACCAAACACTTTCATTTTGTTGATGAACGCACAATTTTATTTTGTTGAACATTAAGACAAGGCTTTAGAAAACACTTCGATTGGTGCTTAAAATGAACAAATCAAATTTTTGTCTTGCACATTGCTATCTCTTTGTATGAAAGCCTGAATATTTCACTTTGGTGCACGTAAAAAGAACAAATTTCTATCTTGTACACACTTTTATTTTTATTTTTATTTTTTATTTTGTTTTTCATTTTTTTCTTGAGGCTTAAAATGAAAATTGCAATGAAGTGTATACTATGTATTCTATGTTTGGAAAACTAGGTGTCTATCCTCTCCCCTCACACCTTTTGGAGATCTTGGGTGACAAAAAGAATCTTGAGTTTCACACATTTTTTTACATTTCAAAGCATACTTTTAGAGGGCCTCCCTCCCAACTCATGAGAGGGAATGACCCAAGTGATAATTTTGTTTTGGTTCACTATATAAATAATTATGGGTATGAGGAAAGGTCATCACCCACTTGGTGGGGATGTTCTATACTAACGAAAGTCTCCCTCAATATCCGTGAGATATGTAAAAACCTGCAAGGGCTGGGAGACCTCTTAATTGAGTGGATCATCACAAGTATAGACACCAATTTATGCCAAAACAAGACTAAGAACCAATGTTTCAGAAGCTACCCCTTTTAGCCAAAACATTCTCTGAAGTGGTGCATCATAATATTTATTCTGAGGAGTTACTTACCGAGTCCATCTTATAGTTGAGCTTAAAACACTCTCCATTCGTTGCATGTAAAATCAACCCTTCAGGACATGAGGTAAGCCCATCTAGGAGGAAGTGTCTATCCTTAGGTTGTAAATTGTCTTCACAAAACTGCCAAAATGAAATTGCTTGAATTAAAATGAACACATCAAAACAAACATTTAACATGGTTCTCAAACATCAAACACTTTGAATTTAGTGTGAATACTTTGGAAAGATCCCTATGTTTGCACTCCCTAAAATATATCTTAAACAAATATCTTTGAAGGTTTCTGAATATTTAGGTTGACTTTTCAAGTCGCATTAAGAATGAAGTAAACATTGGAAACTATAGCTTTAGCATATATACTTCCATGAACTTTGAGCTTTTGTGGAAAGAAACATGCTTAAGTTGTAGACATTTAGGGTCAAATAGTTTTGATTGTTACGATGTGTTACCACTTGCCAAATCTCAAAACAGATCAAATGAAGTTATCCAAAACTGCAAAATTCATCCAAATTGCTACAAACATAGAAAATGGAAAACAAAACTAAATAGAGGCCACCTTTGCTTCTATTTTTTCCACACATTACTAAAAACTAGTCGCAGTTGAAAAAAAACTATCACTTTTTCTCTGTTTATGACAAATATTGGTAAAAATCTATTGCTTTTAACAATTTGAGTATACTTGACTAAAAAAATTGGCCACAGTTGACCTTTTTGTGTTGCAATTGATAAAATTTATTAGCTGCATTTGACTAAGAAATAGTCGCTTTTTCCTGTGCAATTCACCCATTTAAAAAATTACACACAAAGGCTGCTTTTGAGAAAACAAGCCACAATTGCTTTTCCTATCTGACCGCACTTGACCATAATCTAGCCACAGTTGATTTTTTCAGCCGCTTTTACTTCAAACCAATCCAAAACTGGTTACAAATCCTTTTGAGAAACAAAACAATTAGACTCCCAAAACATGACATAATTTACATCGGTCCATCATCCATTTGCAAAATTCAACACCTCATCCTAATTTTAGAAATAAAAATAAAAATAAACAGCTTGGATCATTCCTTCACTCAAACTTCTAAAATATCAACATTTCCTTGAACCTCAAGGCTAGTTCAAGTAAATTTCCTGCAACATATCCTCTAGAAAAAGAAGTGAAATATTTATCCAAGCCTTTTAGAATTTTAAGTTCCAAGAATAGCATCATCCCAAAACATCACTCAAACCTTAGGGTTTGGAGAATCACAAAAACCATATCAAAACACCAACACTTTCATTTTTCACTTTATGAAAATTTGGCATCCAATTGCTCTAGTTCAACAACCAAACCTGACAAAACCTATCATACAACCAAACTTTGAACATATTGAGGGTGAAAAAACATATATTATCAGTAGTTGGAGGAGCTTCATATTTGAGATAAAAGAAACACCAACCTAGTGGAGAAAGGCAACAAATATCCTAGAAAAACAAGAGCAAACAACATATCTTGCGGTCATAAGGCCTGTATTACCACCTCCTACATGGAAATAGAAAAAGTTAGCTCCAAAAAAAAATTGAAAACAAAAATTCCAAAAAAAAAACACAATTTCATTTCATTAAAACAAAAAATCCAAAAAATAAGCATTCTTTATTCCATAGTTAGAAGTCACCAAACATTTACAAAATCTTGATGCTTGTTTATGACAACTACAAGATCACAACATAGAAAAAACATTGGAGGCCAATAAAAGTAGCACTAGCATACCACCAGCAAAAACCACAAACAATGAAAGTGACCCATGGGGGTATAAACCAAGTGACCTTGTAACTCCTCAAAAGGAACCAACATCCAAAGCAATGTTAAACCAATCACCAAGTGAGGAGGAGGTAGTTTGTAGACAATAAGAAGTGATGGATAGAGCAAACCAAAACCCAAGGGACATGGTCATAGAAGAAGTGGATAGTGAGGAAGAAATAAATGATGAAGAATTCTTCCAACATTCTCACAATCCCAAGGTGCTCAAATTGATGGATAAACTCTTAAGAAAGGATCCAAACACTTCTTCAAGATAGCACAAAGTGGTGCTAAGTTTCCTATAGAATTTAATGTAGAAGGTCTTAAAGATCCTCATCTCATTCCCTTAGGAGATAACTCAGTTATGAGAGAAATACCTAAACCATTGGATATTACAAACATGCCACCTATATTCTCACAAGGCAATGATCAATCAATGGACAACGCTCTATTTAGGAAACCATCCCAAATCAAAAAAGTAGTAGTGGCCCAACAATATCAAAGAGGTCCATCTCAATATATGCCACAAGGTAACAACCCACCAATTGAACAATGTATTTTTTCCCAAAAAACTTCATATATTGACCCTTCCTAAAATGTACAAAATCAACAAGGGAAATTTCCACAACAATACCATCAACAAGGTGGGTCATATGGTCCCCTTCCCAATCAACAGTACCAATAACAAGGTGTGCCACAGGGCACCCTTTCCAATCAACAAGGTGGGTCATATGGTCCCCTTCCCAATCAACACTACCAACAACAAGGTGTGCCATAAGGTACCCTTTCCAATCAACAAGGTGGGCCACATGGTCCCCTTCCCAATCAAAAGTACCAACAACAAGGTGTGCCATAGGGTACCCTTTCCAATCAATAAGGTGGGCTACATGGCCCCCTTCATAATCAATAGTACTAACAACAAGGTGTGCCACAGGGTACCTTTTCCAATCAATAAGGTGGGCCACAGGGTCCCTTTCACAATCAACAGTACCAACAACAAGGCGTGCCTCATGGTATCCTTCCTAATTCATCCTATCAACAAGGTGTCCCACCAACTCACTATCAAGGTAACCTTCAAAAAATTTTCCCCAACAATAAGGTTTGCAAAGGGTACCCTTCCAAATTCGTCCTATCAACAAGGTGCCCTACCAACACACTATCAAGGTAACCTTCAAAATAGTTCATCCCAACCACAAGGTGTACCACCAAAAAAATATCAAGGTACCCCTCTTCAACAAAAACAAAAACAAGGAGCTAACCCTCCTTACATTCAAAAAGGTTTTAACCCTCCTTACATTCAACAAGGAGCCAACCCTCACATCCAACAAGGAGCTAACCCTCCTTCCATTCAACAAGGATCTAACCCTCCTTATGTTCAACAATGGGCTAATCCTCCTTACATTCAACAAGGAGCTAACCCTCCTTGCACACAATAAGGAGCTAAGCCTCCTTTCACACAAGAAGGATTTAACTCTCCTTCCACCCAACATGGTTACCAAGGTCCTGCACCTCCACAATACCCAACCTATGACCAAAACATGGTAGGACAACAAGGTTACTACACATGGGATCCACAAACAAATGTACCAAAAATAGAGGTAGATATGCAATTACAAGCCATGAATAAAAGAATATCATATATGCAGAGAGGAAAAGTAAAGAAGACTTATACCCTTCATGATATATGTCCATTTCGTTTTGATTGTTCCATTACTATGCTTCCCTTTCCAAATTTTTTTGAAATACTAAAGTTTGACAAATACAAAGAAAAGGGAGATCTAGTAGAACATATATGGGATTTCTCAGTATCATGCATGGAAGTCCAAAACAATGATTCATACCAAATGAGATTCTTTCCATGTAGGCTTATTGGTCATGCTATGGAATGGTTCTTCCATCTACCACTAGGAATTAAAAGTTTTGATGAACTGATTACGAAATTTGCAAACCACTTCTCATTCAGTATAGAATAGGATGCCACCATCATGGATCTATACATGATTAAACAGAGTTAAAGAGAATCCTTCACCTCCTACCTACAGAGATGGAGACATAAAGCTACTAGGTGCAAGTGGCCTATTCCCGACAAAGAACTGGTAGACATATTTGTTTCTAATGTCCAAGTAGAATTTAACTACCAACTCACCATATTTTGTCCCCATGAACTTTGAGGAAACTATTGAGAAGGGAATCCACATAGGAAGGGATCTCATAGCAAGAGGAGTGATTAAGCTAAACAACCCAAGAGATAATTTATCTAATTCAAATGAGAAACCTAAGATTTGGGCCAAGAACAAAAATGTTACCAATGATGGAGTAGGGGATGCTAGAGCTATGTGGAATGTACAAAATCCTAACACACCACAGAAAAAACCTCAAGTTGCACAAACAAGCTATGCTCCTAATAGTGCACAAAACAATCAACTTACCTATCCCCAAAACAATCAAGCAGTCAAAAGACAAACAAATCAAGGAGGAAAACAAAGGAAATGCGATCAACCAAGAAGGAAGTTCATTGCATTAGGAGAGCCACTTGAGACGATCATGTGCAAATTAGTGCAAGAAAACCTCATCAAGGTCAATGATCATCCAAACTATGAGGATCCAAGATTCAAAATACCATGGTACAACGAGGACTTATGTGAGTTCCACAAAATCAAAGGACATACAACAAACAACTGCATGAGACTCAAGCACATAATATAGGATTTTATTGACAAGGGAGAAGTGGATATCAAACATCTTCCTAGAGACAAAGACCTCCAGATATACAAAAATCCAATTCTAAACCGTGCTAAGAAGAATATCAAAGGAAACAACCAAGACTATCACAATGCTAACTACACTTATGGTGACACAGTTCTAGGTACCCTCTCTCAAGAAAATGGCACTAGGGTAAATGTAGTGACTATATGAGGTAGGGACACCAAATGCAACATAACTACCCATTGAGGGAAAGCCACAATACAAGGAGCCCCACATAAACCCGCAACTAAGTCATCAAATGACTACAGTATTGTGGAACAACTAAAGAAGACTCTTGCCTTGATCTCAATCCTAGAATTTCTAAAATTATCACCCATACATAGCGAGATACTAGAAAAAGAATTAGAAGCATGAGTTCCTAATGACCTCAATCCAAATCAATTTCAAGCCATGGTTGGAAAAATCACAACCAATCACCATTTAGTCTTTTCTAAGAAAGACCTTTCGTAGAAGTCATTCTACAACAAAGCTCTCTACATAGAGGTTGGTGTCTGAAAAAACATGGTCAAAAGAGTGTTGATAGATAACGGTGCAGGTCTAAAAATATGTACTATGAAATTTGTTAAATAGTTGGGATATTTTGATGATGTAATAGACAAGGGAAAAAGCATCACTATAAGGGCCTATGATGATCTCAAAAGAAATTTTGAAGGAACCATCAAGATTCATGTGTAGATAGGACTAACAACCACATAAAAAACATGTCAGGTACTAAACCTTGAGTTACCATATAACCTCCTCCTAGGATGCCCTTGGATTCATGCACTACAAGTGCATCCCTCAACACTTCACCAATGTTTAAAGTTTCCTCACGAAGGAAAGGAGGTTACATTATATGTTGATCCTGAACGCTTCCACTTTTGTGCAAAATTAGAGGATAAGTATAAATAATCCAATGTATACCCAACAATGACGTATCTTTTCATTCATTCTCATATGTTGACCCTTCCACACTACCATCAACCTCAATTAAACCTATATCAAGAGAGAAACCAAAAACTGAAACCAATTTTCTAGTACTTGACAAGGGTAATGAAAATTATTAGTTCAATCAAGTATTTTGCATTGGAATGCTTCCACTAACACCCAAGGTTTATGGAGGCCCTAAGAAGATCAAATATGTTCAAATAGTAAAAATGATAGCCAAACTCACAATTTTCACCAAGTGGGGAAATATGAAGGATGAAGAGATATTCAAATAAGACATGTCATCAATGATCTACAAAGAGGACCAAAAGGACCTAGAACAACCACAACCGTTCTAATCAATCCTAGCAGTAAAGGCTATCAACTTGCTAAACAAATGGGATATACTAGAATAGGTGGCCTTGGGCTACACAAACAAGGTAGATGGGACTAGGTTATGATTCAAAAGATGTGGTTACTCCAAACACTAGATGTACCTCTTTTAAGAAACAAGAACCTTCTACTAGTGTTAAGACATTGAATATCTAACACCTTATAGACAACGAGTTACCTATCGAGGACTTCTTTTTTTGAAAATTGGAGGTAATATTGTAGCTTAAAACTTGTAAACCTATGAGACTATAGATCTAATTAAGTGTTATTTGTCATAATTCTTTGTGTATGATTAATTTTTTTATATCAATTTTACCAATTGTAGAAAGAGATAGAAGATTGTAGAAGAATGAGACATGAAGATAGAAGTGAAATGACATATATGTGGAGAAACTCTTTCAAGAAAAAACTCCACCACCAGAATCAATAGTGCTTGTATTATTTAACCTTAGAAAAACATTACAATAATACTGTATCAATCCTTGATTGATATGCTTCCTTTCCTTCAATAATCCTTCTTCACAACCTGAAAATAAACTCTGATTACACTTTTGAAGCACAAGTTATCCATGCATTCCATGTGACCAAGCATGAATCCACACATCCCATGCCATGCTTCAAACCCTCACACATGCACAAGCTCAACTTGCTAACCTCTCTTCAAAATCTCTTCAAATTGTTGCAATTAATAGATAATTATGAGCATTGTAAACTCTAAAGAGTTGATCAAAACAAGAGCATAAAGATCCTCACAAATATCTACGCCTAGATTGGGCAAGTAGAGTTCTGCACTGTAACATGAAGTCAAAACCAAAGTCTCCTCAATTTAGGCACCCCAAACTGAACACTTAATTGAACTTTGGTCAAGAAAATATCTTGCAAACTTCACCTCAAAGTTGGTGCGCAAGAATGGGCCCACTTAACTGAGCCTTGTAAATATCTTCTCATGCAAAAGGTGTTAACTGAAAGATGCCAACTTGGGTGCCCAAGGTGGGTCCAATTCAATATGAGTTAATTGAAACATATCTCTCCATCAATTCATGCAAAAAATTATGCATGATTTATCATCCCCACTTAACTAAATGTATCCACCTATTATCTATTATGCAACTAAAGTCATTAGTCATGCAACTCAAGTCAACTCAAGTCAACTACATGCAACTCATACTAACTACATGCAACTAAAGATAACTGAACCATAACTGAATTGAACTAAACTAATGCTAAACTGATATTGAACTGATAGTGCCACTTCACACATTGTAAATATCAATCCCTAATTTGTAGGATCTAAACATGCATTACAAAAGTGTTATCAATCCTCCAAACAATTAACTAAAACAAGGTGGGTCCCACCTTCCATGTGGGTGCCCCATGTGCTCCTATTTTGTAGGAGCTCTTCTTGGATTCCCCCACATGTTCCTATCATTTAGGAATAATTACAAATATCAATTTACATGCTCATTTCATTCGAATTTAATCTCTTTCTAATCTAGTGTTGGGGAACACTTTCCAAGGACTTAGGAGATACATGAAATATGTTTAGGATTGCAATTAAATGGCATCCTATTCCAAACATATTTGAAAAATTTATCATTGGTATAGTCCCTACCCAACTTATCAAAACTATTCCTAATGACTATTATTATTTCAGAACAGACTCTAATGAGTATGAATGGGATTCTCCTTCTTTTGTCACCTCTAGTGATGATGACCTAGACACCTAGTGGGAGAATGACACTAGATCCATATTAACCATCTCAACAACTTCTATAAGTTTTACATATAACGATGATAGCCTACCCCTCTGTTACCCATAGTTGATAGATTGGGACCAACAACAACATACACCTATTTTGGATCAATTCCAGAATGATGAAGCAATCACAAAGTTTATGGGACTTCAAACTGATAACCAATAGGAGATCATAAAGTAGGGTTTATGGAACTCGAACATGAAGCGTACTTCGGTGGGGAGATTGTATCCTCTAGTCATAAAAGTGAAAAAGATAATATAAAAATAAAAATGTGATCCCCTAGAGAAGACCACAATGTGGCTCTATCGGATCCCAAAAAAGAATAAAATAAAGGATGAATATGAAGGTGAAAACCTCTCTGAGGCACTCGAAGATGGAGGATTCAATCTCCCTATATCTGAATATCAAGAGAAGTCAACACTCCTATCAGAAGATGAAAATCCATCAATGTTGGAACAAAAGAGAACTCAAAGATCACATACCATGCAACATCACTTGATCCTGAAGAGAAATAAAACTTCACATCGTTCATCAATGATAGAAAGATAAACTTTGTGTTGACATATACAGACATCCCGGGACTAGATCCAACATTAGTTGTACACCACTTGGCCATAGCTCATAGAGCTAAATCTATGAAGCAGAAACTAAGGAAAATGCATCCTCAAATAGCATTGTTGGTAAACGTAGAACTAAAGAAGTTACTACATGTAGGTTTCATTAGACCAATTGATTATCTTGAATGGATATCAAATCTAGTAACAATTTCAAAGCCCACTGTTGGCATAAGGATCTAGACAAACTTTTTAGACTTGAACAAAGCTTTCCCAAAAGATGACTTTCCTCTTCCAAGTATTGATATGATCGTGGATCTAACAACAAAACATGAGATGCTATCATTAATGGATGGTTTCTCCCCCTACCAACCCCATTAGAACTATGATTCTCTCCTACACACAAACTATAATTGGTTTTGGTATAATCAGATAAAAAATATCCCCTGATGATCAACAAAAAATGACATTCACCTATGCTTGGGGGACCATCTGCTAGAGTGTCATGCCATTCGGTCTAAAAAATGTAGGGGCAACCTATCAGCAAGTGATGACTATGATCTTCCATGATATACTACACACAATTATGGAAGACTATCTGAATGACATACTAGATAAGTCCATCAAAAGGGAAGACCACTTGATCAACCTTGCAAAAGTGTTTGATAGGATATAATAGTATAACTTGAGACTCAACCAAAAAAAGTGTGTATTCAGAGTAACATTTGGAAAGCTACTAGAGGATACATAGTATCAAGAAGGTGCATTGAAGTAGATCTTGCAAAAGTAAAATCCATACAAGAGATGCATCCACAAAAGACATTGAAGCAGTTGAGAAGTTTACAAGGGAAGCTCCAATTTATTAGGTGATTCATCATGCAACTGGCAGACAAATGTCATCCATTCCCCCATCTATTGCATAAAGACATCATATTCAAGTGGGATGGGAGATGTGACCAAGCATTCCAACAAGTCAAAGAGTACCTACTTACTCCTCTGGTCTTGATGCCGCCTATTCTAGATAAAGAAATGATACTCTATGTGTCTACAACACAAGCAAAATTGGGTGCTCTCCTAACACAACTAGATGAAAATAACAAAGAAAGAGTGGTCTACTACATCAACCAAACACTAGTGGGCTATGAGTTGAACTACTCGTCCATAGAAAGAGTGTGTCTCTCAGTTGTATTTACGACATAGAAGTTGAGACACTATATCTTAAATAGACAGGAAAAGTCGATTTCAAAGGTAGATCCACTAAAGTACCTATTAGAAAAAGTAGCTCTAACAAGAAAAATTGCTAAATAGGTAATGGTTATGAGTGAGTTAGACATAGAGTATGTAGATAGGAGATCCATCAAAGGACATACCATAGTAGACCAGCTAGCCGACACACCAATAGAAGATCACAGGCCTCTTACAACAGAATTCCCAAATGAAAGTATATTGCTGATAGAACATACAAGCCATTGGACCTTGTATTTTGATGGGTCCCACACCAACATGGCTTTGGAGAAAGTATCCTATTTCTCACACCCTAGGGAGATAATACACCTAAGGCATACATAATCACTTTCTCATGTACAAACAATATCTCAGAGTATGAATCCTTAATCACATGACTCAAGATGGCTATTGAATGGAGGATTAAAGAATTGAAGTCTTTGAAGACTCTCAACTAGTAATTAGACAAGTGAATGATGAGTATCAAACAAAAGACAACAAGATGATATTGTATAAAAGGATGGTGGATAGATTCAAGGAATATTTTTTCACCATAACATTTGAACAAATTCCTAGGATCAACAATAGAGCAGCCAACACAATGGTAACAATAGGTTCGCTTCTCAATATCCCACAAAACATTCCTAAATATGAGTTTCTTGTAGAGAAATTACTCATACTGACGTTCGATATCCTAAAATTAGAACTAGTGTGTGTTGTTGTTTGTCCTAATTCACCATGGTATGAAGATACATTCGATTCCATCCAACATGGTATCATACCACTCAAATTGACAACAACCCAAAATAAGACCTTTTCTCGTAATACTTCCTAATTCATAATCCTAGGAGATACATTATATCATTGAAGTTTAGATGGTATGTTACTTCAATGTATTAACATAGAAAAAGCATAAACTGCCTTACAAGAAGTACATGAAGGTGTTTGTGGGTCCCACTCTAGCGGTCCTAACCTAGTACAAAAACTACTGAGAACATGATACTATTGGCCCTCCATGAAACAAGAGTGTATTCAATATTCTAGAAACTGTTGTCAATGCCAGTAGCATAGTGACCTCGTTCATGCACCAGCATAGGATTTGAGACCTATCACCACACCATGGCCTTTTTCACAATGGGGATTAGACTTGGTAGGTAAGATTTCTCTTGCTTCCTCTAACAGACATAAGTTTATTATTACCACAACTGAATACTTCACCAAATGGATAGAATCAATTCCATTGACCTACATCACCAAAAAATAGATATCAAAGTTTAGCCTAATTATTTGATTTGTAGGTATGGAATTCCCAAAACCATCATAACAAACAATGGAACGCTATTCAAGAATCAAGACGTCCAAGAAATTTGTTCCAAGTTCTCTATCCAGCATAGATTCTCCACACCCCATTACCCCCAATGAAATGGTTAGGAAAAAGCATCTAACAAAACCATCCTGAAAATACTAAAGAAGACTATTAATGATGTTGTTCGTGATTGGAATTTGCAACTGAACCCAGGCCTATGGGCTTATTGAACCAGTATTCGAACACCTATAGGTTCCACACCTTTCTCCTTGGTCTACAAATTAGAAACTATCTTATCTATTGAAGTCAAAACCCCTTCACTATGAATTTCACTAAAAGGCATGATCAACAACAAAGAATATTGGGTGTCTAGATTAAATGAGTTGGAACTCCTAGATGAAAGGTGTTTGATCATATTAAACCATCTTTGGGTTTATCAAAATTGGCTCAAACAAAGCTATGATAAAAAGATCAAAGACAAAAAATTTCAGGTTGGTGACTTGGTACTCAAAGAGAATCAAAGGTACAGTTGAATAAGATGATAAAGGTAAGTTTGAAACCAATTGGTTAGGCATGTTCATCATCACAACAAGTTATGGCTTTAAAGCTTATCAGTTGGATAATCTTGAAGGAGAAAGATTAGTCAAACCATTGAACAAAAACCATCTCAAGAGGTTCTATAAGTTTGAAACACGTCAGAATACCCCAGGCAAAAGGGTAAAAATCCAAAAAAAAAAAAAGTAAAAAAAAAAAGTAAGAAAAATAGTAAAGAGAAATAAAATGTTCTTTAAGTGAAGACCACTTTGTGGCGCTTCTAGAATAGGTACCATAGTGAAAAACTAGAAAATAGGCACTACATTTGAATAAAACCAATGTTGTTGTCTATCAATGTTATCTGAGGCACTCAACCATTCATTCCATAATAAAACATGTGTCCAACCATGGCTTGATGATTGATTATGTATTGAAACTTGTTGCACCATCTACATCCATCCCTCCTAGAGAAGGTAGTCTTTTCTTGAACTAGGGGGAACTTCTCAAAACTGGTCATGGATTAGATCCTTGAGCATCCCATCATGGTAAATCATGGTAAAAAACTATCGAAAATAAAAAAATCCAAAAATCAAAACAAAGTCAAAAAACATCAAAAATCCAAAAAACATGTTATTCCTTTGAGTCAAAACCAATTGAACTATGTGGTCTCTGTGTATGTATAATGAAGGCAAGGCTTATTAGCCCCCAAGGCTGTAGGTTAGTCCACTTAGGTGTCTATCATGCTTTCTTTCAACTTAGTCAAACAATTCAAAATCCAAAAAAAAACACAAAATATAAAAGATCAAAAACATATTCATACCAAACCAAGCGAACTACGAGCCTCTCTGTGTAAAACGTAGGCAAGGCTTATCTTTGAGGAGCCCTTGAGGCCCTAGTTTAGTCCCCTGAAAACAACAAAAACATCATAAAACTTAGAAAATAAAAAAGATCCTACTTCCATCATCACAATCCGCAATAAAATTTTCATACATAATAAACAAATCATCATCTTCACCCTTTGACAAAACAAAAAACAAAGAAAATAAAACATCAAAAGCTAGAAATTTCAAGAAAACAATCTTAAAGCTTTGATTAAAAATAGACGAAAAATAATGACAAAGTATTAACTACCTATCTTTTGACAATTCACCAACAACATCCTAAGATATGCCTTAATGGATCCATTCCTACACTAGACATGATCAACAACAAACAATAGTCTAAAACCTCAAAGAAGATATGGCAAGTGATATTGCAACATTGTTTTATCTTTTTAAAGTCTTATCTTTATGATTTATTTTATTGATTCATTCCCAAGATCTCTCAAGGATGTCCATAAGGATTTAGAGAAGGAATGGGGGAAATTGAGCATCATTTCGGTTTGATGTTTACAAGATATTTTTGTGATACTACCATGATGAATACTTTCTTTCTTGAGTGTATGGAACTTGTTTTAAAATAATTCGTGTAGCAATTGCATGTTAGGTATTTCATAACTCTTTGTGTAACTGGTCCGAAGAGTTTTAAACACAACCCAACCATATATTTTAAACAAATTTTTTCATATGTTTGGTATGAGGAAGAATATTTTTTGTATGTTGAGTCAAATTCCATGCAATGGATACAAAGTCACCTTGGTTTTTAATACCCTAGTGCATAGTGTATGTTTGCTAAATCAACATGATTGTTAAAAATGTGAAGTGTCTATGTGAAGAAAAAGAGACAAGCATCAATAACTAACAATATCAATTTCTATCCATCATCCAATATTTCTTCTAACTAACAAACATTCATCCTGCATAACAATATCATTAGTTTTATATCCATCCCACATCCACAACGTCATCAATACATATCAGGATGATAATAAAGCAATAAAACACCATTTATCATGTATGGGGAATACATTCATCATATACACAATAAAAAATCATATATCATAATGATATATCAATCATCCATCCATGAAACATCAAATGCATACATTAGAAAAATACAAAAGCATTTATAATCATACATCATACATTGTCATCCATAATCATCACAACAACACATAATGAAGCCGAATCGAAACATGTATATCTCATATATATCATCATCAAAAATGATAATATCATAGTACATCATTAATGAAACATGTGTGATAGGATAATACAAAAAAATACATATATACAAGGCCTCAACTAGGCCAATGAATATATATACAAAATCATGTCTACAAAAAATACCTCTGAAACAATAAAACATCAGGAAGATCAAGTTCAATAAAACTAATGTCCAGCCAGAGCAGGAGGACTCTAAGGATATGGATGTGGATCAAGCTATCTAATAGAGTGCCCACTTGACTTGACACCCATAACAATACTCGACTCTCCAAAGCATGGCTGCCACTGAGCTCTAGGAATGAAGGCATCATAGAGAGTCTAATAATATCTCGCTCTGCACAGAGGGAATCACAATTTTCTCTAAGAGTATCTCTCTCAATCGTAATCACCTATACCTAGGCCTCTGCAGCATGACGTCGCTCGCTCTCACATCTTGCTCTCCCCTCAAGCAGTTCCTCTCTAGTGTCATAGTAGCAAATTGAGCCTCTAAAACCTATCACCACAATACCTTTGCATCCCTCATTGTTTTCATTTGTGCTAACTATAATGCTCCATCTCTAGGTAGTGGTGGAGGACCCAAAACCTATCACTGATCTTGTTGCATTGGATCATCTTGTCTACCCTATCCACTATCTTGTTAAGCCTTGGCAAGCTGCTCAACAATGATCTCAACATGCTACCTCTCTTCTTGGTGACTAGTAATACCTAATCTACCTATTGTAGGAACATCATAAGGGCCTATTTAAATATCAATGGAATATTCCTACCCACGACTAATCAAAATATGGGGTAGTCCTAGGATTTGATAAACCGATTGGCCAACCCCACTCAAATGGGGTAAGAGCTCTAAAATATGCCAAAGATACATCACAATTGACTTGTAAACTCCATACACGGACCTCCCTGGTAGCCCAACCAAAATGAGCCTCATAAGCATCTGGAAAATGGACCTATCACTCACCAAAATGTTGACAAACCCTATCGGGTAGATATCTCTCTAGAACAGAGCGAACACGACCAATGAGCCATTGAGTCTGTCTGCCAAATACTAACTGCTCCTAGTTGTCAAGCCATGCCTCACAATCTAAATATGTCCTTCATACAAAACCTGGCATATCATCTAAAACATGACACTAGTATCTAGACCAAGTGTAATGAAGGAAATCACCATAACGATAAGAGTATGGATCTTGCGGAGTTCGATCCAAAATACCATCAGGTCAAGCAACTAGGATGTACTCCCAAGTCCATACATGTAGTAGAGAGACACTGATAGAAATAGATCTCTCGTCATGGTAGGCAACCTCGTGCATATCTTGATATAAGTGGGAAAGGAGACATGGGCCCCATGCGTATCTAGTGTTGTGCTTGAAAATCTACTCGATACACACACCCCAACCAATAGGAAATTGCTTGCCTTGCCTATCAAGAATGACAAGCCCCATGACCAAACCATAGATAAACAAGGAAATAGGATCAATACTGCCCAATAAATCAAATAAGTCTATCTCTGCCTCATGAACCTCAATATGTCTCATCCCAAGTACTTTGCACATAGTGCAGGTACCTCGTCAAATGGAATATGTCACAAGCTCTCCATCAATGGGTATATAGAGGATCCTCCACACATCCTCTAGGGTAACGGTGGCCTCCCCAGTAGGTAAATGAGATGACGAGGTCTCTGAATGCCACCTCTCCATAAGAGAAGTCATCATCCCTCTATGACATCTAATGGTAGGCATGTAGCAAATGTGTCACAATCCAACAACATCTAGGACATCTCACTCTAACTCCTGAAACCCAAGGATCAAATTGAACAACTCTCATGGTTGTCGCTCCCTTGACATGAGTGGATTAAGGATCACGTACAACCATTCATCCCATGATGTTAGGGATTTACTACGAAAGCACAAAACACACCTCAAATGACAAACAAACGGACTTAAAACTTCAAAAAAGTCAAAAGAAAAAACCTTTTGTCAAAAGAAAAAAACTTTTTAGCAAAAGCGCTAACAACAACCAATTGCGAACAATGTTTTGTCAAAAGTGCACAAAAAAAGCAAATGTGAAACTTTCAAAAGCAACAATGTATTTCAAAAGTGCAAATTTTCAACAAAGGTGCACAAAACGTAATAGAAAATCAAGGGCGAAAAACAAATGAAAAAATTTACATCAAAAGAAAAAAAAAATCGGCGAGGGAAAAAAACAAATGTGAAATTTTAGGGAAAATGCGAACATTTCATGCATATACAAACAAAAAAATTAAGAGCAAACTATTCATAAATACTAGAAGTGCTAAAAATGATGCAAGTGCAAAAAATATAAACCTAACGCTATCGACAACTTTGACTTCATGCATTAATTACACAAACACAAAAAGTCAAAAACATGAAACGAAAGGGTACATACTGAGGCACCAACACCTAGAGGCCGTCTGAACTTGTGAACTACATCCACGCAATGTGGGGCTCCCAGTATCCTCACCATAGCTCCTCGACAATCAACAAATCACAAAAACTAGAGGTAAAAAACTTCTATAGGCTCAAAGTGCAAATGATGTAATTTGAACCCTAATTACCTATCTTAACCCCCAAAACCCTAATTTTTACTTAGGAAACCTTCCTAGGTTAAAATTAAGAGCTCCCAAGAATATTTGAACTAGCAATGAAAGTCCTATAGCCTTAATTTTTTTCCCTCTACGTATTGGAATTGAAATGAAATAGTGTTGTGAGCTTGACCTCAAAAGTGATTTTCTCGACCAACCTCTCGAGGGGGTAGCCTAGATTCCTACCATCATTCCGATGACTTCTGGGGCACAGTGGGGAATGTAATTTTTTTTCAAATCTTGATCTTAACATTGAAATCTTTGAAACAAAGCAACCACTACTTTGCCTCAAGTAGGGGCAAAATATAGACATGTAAAATTGACCTAGCACTTATCGCACACCCTAAATGACATTTTCTCATCATCAACATCATTAACATTGAATATCACTGTATTTCATATCAAAAGCATCAAAAACCCTAAATTCCTCTATTAATTGAATAATACTACATTATTTTATTAATTCACTTTTTCACCATTTTTGACTAATTAAATAAATTTCATTTATTTAATAAAGTCCTAATCTAACTTTATTCCTCCTGATTAATTGAATAACATCAATTATATAATTATGTCACTAATTTACCCTATTCCCCTAAGTCAATTAAATTATTAATATTTAATACTTTAATTAATCACTTTCCCCTGAATTTGAATAATTGAATAAATTATTCAAAACATCATCCAAAAGGTCAAATCAAACAAATACAACTTTGTTTGCAAAAGTCAAACATGATTTGCACATTCAACTCAAAAAGATTAATTAATTCAATTCAATTAATTAATTTTATGCTTACTCACTTTCATGATTGAGAAAATTACGATCCCCTGATTGCTCAATCTGATTCTCTGACTAATCCATCTATTTCCTAATAGATCAATCTATTCCTCAATTCCATAAATTATTCAATCTATATCCTCAATCCCACTGAACAGTCAAAATGATTTCTTCAATCACACCAATTACATAATCAATTTGCACTAATTATTCCCATCTAAATCCTCTCAATGGTTTTCAATCGTTGATCTGGATGTTATACTATGCGATCTTGAGCATTCATTTTGAAACACAAAATCTATATAACAACCTCATTTCTTCTCAAAAAATGATTGAAGAATCAACATCATTTGCACGACGAAATAATACAGAAATCACAATAGACCTTTTGACATCTTTTTACACATATCTTTGATCAACGAAATTGCACATTCTTGAAGCGTTGGCTATGCACAATGGAGGTTTCACATTGATATAAACAACCCAACATCTTCATGAACACACTCCAACACGGGATGGTAAAGCTACATTGTTTTGAGTTCATTGTTATTTTTTTCTTTCAATTGCATTCTTGAATTCATTGATTTTATAGTTTCATTTCATTAGTAATCAGCATGAATCATAGCTTTTGTTTAGATTAGATTAGTTTCAATTCATACATTTGTCTTATTGCATCTTCCCAATTTTTCCCCTTACACACTATGTGTCAAATAGGGTTCAGAAAGTGTTTCAACTAGTCTTGCAAATGTTCCAATAAATATATTATTTTCATGGACTTACAAATTAATTTGAGCATAGAGAAGAGAGGAGTTGCAAAGAGAGAAATTGGTAATCTAATAAATTCAAGTAACACTACTCTAGTAGAAAGCCTACAAGTAGTGAGAAGAAAGGGTTATAAAAATAAAATAGTTTATCATCTAATGACAACATCTAGCTTGTTGGATGCTCTATTATTTGCGTTGCCAAATGTGTTTATCTCACTTTTCAATTCATAGTTGGTATTTTTTCTTTCAAATTTAGTTTTTATAGTAGCCTCTTAACTGGTTAGCTCAAGATCCTAACATGTAGAAAGTAAAAAAACCTAGATTTTTTAGGCCTACTTTAGTGGAAAAGAAAGATCCTAACATGTAGTAGTTAAAAAAATACATATCTATTAGGTCTACTACAACAAAAAGAATTTCCAATAATACACTAGACAAGGGGAGAAGACTACAATGTGTGTATTTATTTTACCATATTGATCATTAAATATTTGTCTATTTTTTGTATCATCTAATGAATTTATATTATTTTTATTAACGACTCCTAAAGCCCTTTGAGCATGGAGAATAAAAGAGTTGCAAAATAAGAAATTGGTAATATGAGTGCATCAATTAACATTAATCTAATAACAATTCCTACAAGAAATGAGCATAAAGGCACTAAAAATAAAATATTTGATTATTCAAGGATTGTAGTCAACTTTTTGGATGTTGTATTATTTTAGTAGCCAAAGGTTTTGATTTAGTTTAGTTCAGAGTTAGTATTTTTCTATTTGGAATTAATTTTTTAGAGTATCTTCTTAACTCACTAGCAATATCGTCAAATTTTTGGATGTTGTATTATTTTAGTAGCCAAAGGTTTTGATTTAGTTTAGTTCAGAGTTAGTATTTTTCTATTTGGAATTGATTTTTTAGAGTATCTTCTTAACTCACTAGCAATATCGTCAAATTTTTGGATGTTGTATTATTTTAGTAGCCAAAGGTTTTGATTTAGTTTAGTTCAGAGTTAGTATTTTTCTATTTGGAATTGATTTTTTAGAGTATCTTCTTAACTCACTAGCAATATCGTCAAATTTTTGGATGTTTTATTATTTTAGTAGCCAAAGGTTTTGATTTAGTTTAGTTCAGAGTTAGTATTTTTCTATTTGGAATTGATTTTTTAGAGTATCTTCTTAACTCACTAGCAATATCGTCAAATTTTTGGATGTATTATTTTAGTAGCTAAAGGTTTTGATTTAGTTTAGTTCAGAGTTAGTATTTTTCTATTTGGAATTGATTTTTTAGAGTATCTTCTTAACTCACTAGCAATATCCTAACATATAGCAGGTAAAAAGACTCATATCTATTAGGTCTACTTTACTGGCAAGAATTTATAGCACTATGGGACATGAATGCAATGTGTGTATTTCACTTATCAGAGTTATCATTCAAATATTTCTCTATTTTTCTCGTATCATATGATAAAATTGATATGTTGGGAAATTAAACCTTTTTCTTTATCAAGAATGAATGCCACTTGCGAAGCTCTCCATTCTTGATAAGTCTCAAGAAATGTAAACCATTTATCCTCAAAATTGATCTCAACACTCTATTCAATATCCAATTTCTATAAATTTTAGTCCATCTTAGCCATTTTCATCAACCATATGAATGCATTGTTATGATGTCAAATTGTGAGCACACATCTTAATGTAATTGGGAAAAACACTATTTAAGTGCAACTAGGAGATTTAGTATAGTTTATCATTGATATTATGTGTTCTTTGATGTTCTAACTTTCCTAATTTCAGTGTTTGTATGTGATTGTGAATGTTCAATTTGGTTAATCTAGAGGTTATTCCCTATTGCCACAATTTTGTATCCATACATCTTTTCTTGAGAACTCAACCTATATCAAGTAAGAAATCAACATTTAATGAACATCAACTTGATATCTTGACTAATTTTTGAAAGAAAAAATATATAGCCACCCAACTATGAAAATAATTTGTTTTCATGAAAAGCCAACTCCTTGCAACTAAGAGATACTTAAAAATACAAATAACATCCCCCATATAGCATAATAGTCTTACATTCCCATCACATTCTTGCAAGATAAGAAATAAAAGGAGAAAAAATTACCTTTCGCCATAGGAATTCTTGGGTATGAATAGCATGAGTTTTCTAACCCTAGAGGTACCTCAAAGAGAAATAAAGTGAACATGAAATCATGGTATCATAACCAAAATTCCTCCCTAGGTTGCAAGATTTTTTAAGACATGATTGATAGGATAATAGACTTAAATGAAGACGCCATCCTTGAATGACTCATAAACCAAGATTCAAAAACCCCCTCTAATTTTAATGTGTAAATTAGGAGATATTGTGAGGAAAGAAAAATAAAAGACAAATTTTAGAATTTATGTGGTAATATTTAATCACAAGTCTAAGTAAACCTTGGTAGTAGTATAATGGTCAAAATTCCACATAATTACTCCCTACACTTTCCTTGCCTACTAGACCTATCCAAATTTTTGTTCATAATCCACATACCATCTCATAAATACCTCTTACCATACCATCCACTTCCACTCATCCCACTACTCCATGTAGTGTGGCTCATGTTCCAAATCCCACTAATCTATCTCTTCCTTTTTTATTTCACCTATTCCTTCTTCATTTTCCATAGTACCATTTCAATATCCTCTCATGCATCATATAATTACATCATCATATATCCCTCATCCATCCTCCTCATACTTCACTCAACTATCTTCTTCATACATCCCCTAATCATCCTCTTCTTATATTCCTCAATATTCTTCCTCTTATATCCCACAATTTTTACCTCTTACCTCCCTTAAAATCCCTATATACCTTTCACCTATTATTCCCTTGAAAAAACCCAACCCCATTCCACCTCATACCTATGCTCTTTCTAATACAACAGACCACCATCTAACCCACATTGATATGTTAGCTTGAACTAAACATTCACTATGCTAGAAACCAAGGTGAGCCTATTAAAAAAGAAGTAAAAATTTTCAACACTCTCATAATGCAATTTGATCAAGAGTGAAAAGAAATAAATTTCCATTAATATCTTACAAGTATGGAAAAAAAGGAAAAACCGTGTTTGAAGAATTTTGTCTCTATATCTATTTTACCAATCTATGATAATGGTGTATTTCCCTTAATATTTTAAATACCTAGATTTGAAAAATAAAAAGGGAAAGGAAACCCCTTAGACCATATCAAAGAATTATTCAAGGCATGTCAAGAGGTAACATATAGAAATCAATATTTACTCAACTTGTTCCCTTGTATCTTAGGTGGGAAAGCCTTGGAATGGTTCATGCACCTTCTCTAAGGCTTTATCTTATCCTTTTTGGACCTATCTAAAATATTTTTTTCCCATTTCTCTTATAAAATTTAACATGAGGTCACCATGTTTGAATGTAATGTTAAGAAATGAAATGGTGTGATATTTGAGGCATATTTATAGTAGTGGAAAGGACTCACTAGTAACCTCCCTTGGTATATACATCAAAAATACTTCATTAACATATTATTTAGAAAATTGTTAAAATCCGTAAAACAAATTATAACCCAGAATCAATTGAAAGAGTTAGAAACATATACTGCAAATGCAAAAAAAATTGAAACAGCATAACAACGATACCAAGAGATTGATGTGAAATGCTTGAATGGAAAAATAGCATCAAATAACTATCTCCAATATCGAATGAAAATACAAGCTAGGTAGCATGCTTATATAGACTAGAGAGAGGGAAGAGGTGGCAACACCGACCAATGAGGAGCAACCATCTATCGGATTAAAGATAACAAAGTATCTTCCCAAGATAGATAATGGATGCTAACATGTAGGAAGGTGACACCTCATAATCCTCACCTATTTAAACATGCTTTATTAACCTAAGCAAGCTTAAATAAATGTGTAGGAAAAACCTTATAATAAGGAATAAAAAACCTACACTAACACCCCCCCTTAAGCATAGCTTAGGTGGGTACAGAGATGGGTCCCGACAAATCAAGCCTGATGAGGTACCCATGTACAATGAAATCCCCCCCCCCAAAAGAGAAGAAGAACCCCCCCCACAAAAGAGAGTATGCCCCCCCATGATAGAGAGAGAAAGAAAGGAGCTAAGAAGCCCCCTAAAAGGAGGATGCCTGCCGCACCCCAAGCAAAGCTCGCAAATGAATGAACTTGCTCTCAGTGAAGGGTTTGGTGAAGATGTCCGCTGTCTGATTTGATGTTGAACAATACTGAAGATCAAGAACCTGCTCATGAATCAACTCTTGAATGTAGTGCATGTGAATCTCAATGTGTTTGGTCTGCTGATGATGGACCGGATTGTGAGAGATCTGAATAGCACTCTGGTTGTCACAAAAGACGATTGTAGGCTTCCAAAAGGAAATGCCAAACTCAGTGAGAATGTGTTGAAGCCAAATGGCCTCAGTAGCAGCATTAACTGCTCCTCGATACTCAGCCTCTGTAGATGAAAGAGCAATAGCAGACTGCTTCTTGCTCGACCAAGAAATCGGACCAGAACCAAGAGAGAAGCAATACCTGAAGTAGACTTGCGATCCTGAGAATCACTTGCCCAATCTGAATCTGTGTATCCCACCAAGTCAATATCCACGCCTGCTACAAAATGAATCTCATAACTGTGAGTGCCCTGTACATAGTGAAGAATCCGCTTAGCTGCTTTCCAATGCAACTCATGTGGCTCTTGCATGAACCTGGAGACTAGGCCCACTGCATAAGAAATATCAGGCCGTGTGTGAGTCAAGTATATGAGACTCCCAACCAATTGGCGATACAAGGTAGCATCTACCAAAGGTGAAGAACAAGAAGCCTCAAGTTTGACCCTTGATAGAAATGGAATTGGTGCAGGCTTACAATCAGCCATGCGAAATCGAGAGAGCATATCAAGAGCATACTTGGGCTGAGAAAGAAAGATACCAGCCGAAGACTATGTAATCTCAATGCCCAAGAAATAGTGAAGAAGACCTAAGTCAGACATCAGAAAATGATCATGAAGGGCAGTTTTCACTGCCTTGATGGTGGATGAGGAACTCCCTATAATCAGGAAGTCATCAACATAGAGAACAAGGAAAGTGAGAGTATCATCTTGCTGCAAAATGTAGACATTCGGATCAGAATGGCACCGAGTGAACCTAACTGATAGAAGAAAGGAGTCCATCTTGGCATACCAGGCTCGTGGGGCCTGTTTAAGACCATAGAGAGACTTCCGAAGTCAGAAAACAAGTGAAGGATCCTGGATGAACCCCTGTGGCTGCTCCATATATATCTCCTCCTGAAGGTCACCATGAAGAAAGGCACTCTTCACATCCATCTGATGAACATCCCAGTGATGGGCTGCAGCAATGGCAAGGACAAGTCGGATTGAAGTCATCTTGGCAACCGGCGCAAAAGTCTCAGAGTATTCAATCCCAGGAACTTGGGAGAATCCTTTTGTGACCAAGCGAGCCTTATGTTTTTCAACTGGCCCATCTACAACAAATTTTGTTTGATAGACCCACTTGCATCGAACAAGTTTTCTTCCCTTAGGAAGTGGGACTAAATCCCAAGTATGGTTCCTTTCCAAGGAAATGAACTCTTCCTGCATAGCAGCATCCCACTCGGGGACACCAGAAGCTTCCCTAAAGAATTGTGGATTAGAAGCTAAAGCAAAGAAGAGATGAGGAGCCTACTCGAACTGTGACCTTGTTCGTCTTGCATCTGAAGGATCACCAACCCAATCACCTACTGACTCCAAAGTCTGACGAGCCCAAAGAGGCCCAGTGGTAGGAGAATTTGGAGGAGAATCATCATCCTCTGAATGATGACTAAGAGAGGAGGAAGATGAATCCTCATCATCACCATCTAAAGTGGAGGAAGAAGACTCCTCAGGAGGATTAAGATCCTTAGAAGAACTATCATCATGAAGTCGCAGTGTCTCCATGGGAATGAAGGATGGAGAAGTGGTAGAAGAAGTATCTTCCTCAAACTGAACACTCCTATCAATGAAGAGCTCATGTGTGGTAGGGTGGAGTAACCTGTAGCCTTTGAGACCATCTAGATAGCCAAAAAATATGCAAGGCCTACTCTGCGGATCCATTGCCTTGCATTTCTCTGCTGGAATGTGGGCCCATGCAGGAGACCCAAACACTCAGAAGTGCTTGACTGTGGGTTTCCGACCGGTCCAAGCTTGAAAAGGAGTTACCCCCTTCACAGCTCGGTGAGGAACCTGGTTCTGGATATAACATGCACAGTTGATGGCCTCTGCCCAATACTGAGGTTCCAATGATTTGGAGTGGATCATGCAATTGGCCATTTCCTTCAATGACTGATTCTTTCGTTCTGCAACTCCATTTTGTTGTGGATTGTAGGGAACTGTGTGCTGAAGATTAATACCCTCTGAGGCACAAAACTGCTGAAACCTTTGGTTGACATATTCCTCGCCATTATCGGTGCGCAAAACCTTGACAACCTTCCCAGATTGTTTCTCTACAAAAGCTTTAAATTCCTGAAAGGACTCAAAGACTTTAGACTTTTGTTTGAGAAAATATACAAAGGTGTATCGGGAAAGATCATCAATGAAGGTCAATACATATCTAGCTCTACTGAATGAAGGATGCTGAAATGGACTAGCCAAATCACTGTGTACTAACTCCAAGAGCTGTGTGGCTCTCCATGCTTTGCCTTTGTCAAATTTTTCTTCAGGATGCTTGCCAAGAATGCAACCTTGACAAACTCCATCAGAGAATCAAATAGAAGGCAACCCTGTAACCATGTCATGCTGACTGAGCTGCTACAAGTAGCGGTAATTCAAGTGCCCAAACTGCTGATGCCACAAACAACTCACCTCATCTGAGTGAGTAAGAAATTCCAGTGAAGGAGAATCAGGAACAAAATGAGAAAAGTGATAGAGCCAAGAATGGTTATCAACTTTTCCTATAGCAACTGTAGACCCATTGTGCAGATCACTAATAACCACAGAATCAGGTGTAAATTCAACTCTCTTGCCAGAACCTGTATGGGTGATCTGGTAGACAGATAGGAGATTAGTTGACAAAGAAGGCACACAAAGAACATCATGGAATGTCCCATCACCAATGTCAATAGACCCTCTCCCAAGAACTTCTTCTGGTGTATCATTACCCATAAGAATATCAGGCATAGAACATGACTCCAAGGATGAGAAGCTTTCCTTTCTATTGGCCATGTGGTGAGAAGCGCCTGAGTCAATTACCCAAGAATCTGGTTGAGAAGCTCTTGCAACTAAGGCCTTGCCCTTTCCTTTCCCCTTACTCTTTTCTGTGTTCTTTGAAGACCCTTCTGATGAGACTTGTTTGACAGAATCAGGCACTTGGATATTGTTCGTCTCAAGAAGATGTGATAGGTGATCAATTTGTTTCTTCAAGCACTTATGTTCATCATGACCAAGTTTCTTGCAATAAGAACACTGAATTTTCTCCTTCTTAGGCTTGTCACCTTTTGAAGAAGAGGCATTATTCATTGCTTTAGAAGCAATTGATGTTTGTTCTTGCTTCTTTTCTTCTTGGTTCTTTTGTTTCTTCTCTTTCTTCGCAACCCCCTTCTGATCTTTAGTGCCCTGATTTGCAGTCAAGGCATGAGATTTAGAGGGCTTAATTGTACCCATTTGAACCAATTTTTCTTGCTCCTTAGTGAGTTCATTAGCAAAATCATCTAAAGAAGGCATCTTATATGTGGTTCCCAAGGCACTTTTGTGGCATAGAATGTAGAAACAAACACAGAGTAGTTAGGACCAAGTTTGGAAAGAATGCTAAGAATCAACTGACTATCTTTCTTTTCTATCCCACACCGTTTCAACTGCAATCTTAAAGCCTTTAGTTTTGTGAAGAAATCCTGAATTGTATCAAAATTACATGGATTTAACCCTATCAACTCATTCTCCAATAAATGTCCTCTTAGTTCATCTTGTGCACCAAAGAGTTTTTCTAAAGTAGCCCACAAATCATTTGGTGATGTAGAAGACTCAATATGAAAAAGTAAATCTGGAGATACAGACATACATAGAGTTCCAAAAGCTTCATCAAGTTTGTTAAACCATTTAGGTTTTTCTGCAATTAAAGATGGTTCAGTTTCAAGACCCATAGTTACTCTAAACAACCCTAACTTCTTAAGTTGTATAGTCATTTTGGACTTGCACTCATAGTAGTTGTAAGGTGTGAGTACAGGTACTGTTAATTGATCCATTTTAATGTAGAAAGAAAGATTGTTGTTGTGCAGGAAGGAAAGCTCAATGAAGAAAGAACATGCACGAGACACACAAGGCACCCCCCCTTTTCCACTCAATCAAAGAACCCCCCCAAGAAAATTTGATTTGGCACTTTATATTTAGTGTGTTTACAATTACCATCAGCAAGAAATATTGAGTGGACTTGATCTCAATGCTATTACAGATCCTCAAAAGGAGCATATGTTGAAAATATAACTTGGGCACAATACCCAATAAAATAAACAACACCACTGCAAGCCGATTGATAGAAACAAGATTTTTGAATCTTCATAAATCCTTTATGATTCTCCAGATCTTCAAAAATAATGCAAGAGAAGAGAATACAGGATTTTACAAGATCTCTACAAAGAATCTAACCTTACAAAACTTGCTCTGATACCATGTTAAAATCTGTAAAACAGATTATAACCCAGAATCAATTGAAAGAGTTAGAAACATATACTGTAAATGCAAAAATAATTGAAACAGCATAACAACAATACCAAGAGATTGATGTGAAATGCTCAAATGGCAAAATAGCATCAGATAACTATCTCCAATATCAAATGAAAATACAAGCTAGGTAGCATGCTTATATAGACTAGAGAGAGGGAAGAGGTGGCAACACCGACCAATGAGGAGCAACCATCTATCGGATTAAAGATAACAAAGTATCTTCCCAAGATAGATAATGGATGCTAACATGTAGGAAGGTGACACCTCATAATCCTCACCTAATTAAACATGCTTTATTAACCTAAGCAAGCTTAAATAAATGTGTAGGAAAAACCTTATAATAAGGAATAAAAAACCTACACTAACAAAAATAAATCAAGAGATTCCATTTTAACTGCATGCACATTATGCTTCCACATTTGACTGTAAGATAATAGAAAAGGTGGTAACCATTGAAAAATATCTTATAGCCAAAGGCTTAGTCAAATAAATAAGGAAAATATAAATAAAAAAACCAATGAAAATCCATAATTTTGGGATAAAAATAATAATATTTTTAGTGATGGAATTATGGATGTAAACATATACACTTGTAAAAAGTATACCAAACATTAACCAAGGAATAACCATACCCGGTGACACCAACACAATTTTAGTCCCTTATGGACCAAAAAATCCTCAAAACAACCTTAGAACAAAACCTATTTCTCTTGATAACAAAAACCATGATATTTTTATTCTTATCATTATTTTCTATAACAATGAGCACATACACATACATACATACATACATACATACATACATACGTATAGATTTTTTTTAATAAAAGAGGGTAAAATATGGATTTTGAAGAGGTCTAGAAAGCCTTTAAAATTACCAAAATATTAGTGAAACTACAACAAAAGCCTACACAAAAATAGTGAACAACAAAACAAAATCGCTAATAGAGCATAACCAAAACACTAAATAGAGAAATAAAAAATGATAGATTTAAGCTCCTCTAGAGTGTTCCCAACCTCCTTATCTTTTGCTCTTTCTCCTCAATTCTTTTATTATATAATTATTTTGTTATTAATACATCTACTCAAGCTCTTTCATTTCTTTTAAGATACTTATCCCCTTTCTAAATGAACGATTTTAGAACCTCAATTAGTATTGTCCTTTCCCTATTAAGCTATTTATTTATAATGAATTGATACCTTGAAAAATCCATTGAGGTTGTCCTTGAGCTATCAATTAAAAATTATAACCTTAATGTTCAATATAATTTTATTTTTGCATTCTCATTATGTATATATGGTTTTAGTTCATAGAATTACTATTTTATTATCTTTTATTCTTTTGTTATCACATTAGCCTACCACATTCATATTATTTTTTGTTTTATAAATATTTTTAACTTCTTAATAATATTAATTTTACTTATACTATAATTATATTTAAAGTTGTTAGATATTCTTACACAAAGCAATATGCTATTCTATGATCAACATAAGCTATGGATACATTATTAATAAAATGACATGGGGTCTTATCCCTTTATCAAGATCACCTTACCTACTATTCTTTAATTGTGTATCTATAATAACATGATAGAATATTTGCTTCCAATCTAATCACACATATCAATGTCAATTTTTTACAAAGTTAACCTTCTTTGTGTATATCATCTTTAGTCCCACTCTTCTACATTCTATAAAATAATTTTCTTCTATATCAATTTTACTCTCATTCTTCTATATTTTATCTTATACAAAATGAATTGGAAAAAAGGGTAAAAATTGCTTTCCTATAAAGAGCACATAAAAATAAATGGGAAGTGAAAATTTAGAATCACTCTACTTAAACATTATCCATTTTAATTATTTAATATTTGATATTTTTTATGTGTATTCAATTTTATTTTATATTTTATATTTTATAAATTAATCATGTCTTCTACATCATCTTTACTCGCATAATTCTACACTCTTATCTTACCAAAAATGATTTCAAAAATAAAGACAACAATTATCTTTCTATAAATAATATGTAAAAAACAAATTATGTGAAAGTTGATAATCACTGTACTTAAACAAAAACCAAATAATTTTTATTTACAAATTAAAAATATACATATTTAATCTAATTTTTAACTAGTGATCTCGACCTTATGGATTTTGGGATCTTGAATGATGGATGGGATGCATGAAGAGGAGAAAGTGTTTCAGATGATATAAGGGCGAATCCTTAGTTATGTTGGAAATTTCAACATTAGTGCTTCCACAATGATGGTATTGTTGATAAGAGGCTTCCAAGAATCGATACAATTAAGAAGGATGTAGATCAACATAAATGGCAACTTCAATGCCATTACGAGGAAACTTGATGCACTGGTGGTTGTTAGATGGGATAGCTTGCATGACATAGATCCATGGGTGGCTAAGGAGGAGGTTACATGGGAGATCAAGATTACTAACATGACATGTAGTATATTGTAGTGTCAAATCCACTTGTATAGGAAGAAATATAGTGCCCATATTGCCCTAACAATCCTATTTTACATTATTATATGATTTAGTGGTGATTACATATAGCTCCAAATTTACATTAGAATATATAATTTGTTTAATGAACTTTAATGCACATAAACTTAAGGTAGATCCATTATCAAGTATGATTAAATTTACCTTGTGTTTTTTTTATAAAGGACTTTGATATGTAAATCTTTCTTATGTGATGGTTCGATTCAAGGCATATAATTTTTACTAAATGTAAGTTGATAGGTAGTGGAGAGATAGCCTTCACGTACGTGGAATTTCTTAGGATCAAGTTTATTGAGAAAAAATGATTGTTTCTATATGGTTTGGGGATGATTTGAGAAGCTCCAAGTTGGAGATTTGCATGAAATTATTTCTAAGATGTTATAAGAGATTGTATTGGGAGCTTTGGGAGTATGAAGTGGATGGTATTCAAATAGTAACCCTCTCACATCTAGTGGTGATAGTATAATCAATATTTTTAGCTTTGATTTTGATACTTACAACTTGTGAGGGGTTATGGGTGATACATCCCACAACATTATCATAGTTATGGGTGGTTTTATTATATTGGAGATTATTAGTGTGGTTGTTTTGGGACTTGGATTGATTGGAAATGGTGGATGTGGAAGTATTTCCTTGAGAATTATTTGGGAGTAGATTTTGGTAGACCCCTAAGTTGATCATTTGGTGAGGATGGGACCCTCCTTAAATTTTATGTCTTCCTAGCCAATGAGATCTTGAATGTATTTTTTAGCTTCATTCATTTATTCATTATGCATCTTTTGATCATGTGGCATTTACAATATTTTTTTTCTTTATACAAAGATGGATAAGGTTTGGATTTATTGAAAACTTACGTCATTGGAAATGTGACCATGTTTTCTTGTATGAGTTTCCTAAACAAAATGTTCATTGGCTCCCCAAGAGCAATAAATTTTCTTATAAGATTATTTTGGGGATTTCATTCTGGTTGTCCTCAAGGGGCTAAAATTATGTTGGTGTCATAGGGTGTTGTTGTTTCTTGATTATTATTTTTATGTACTTGTTGCATGTTTAACATCCTTTATAACATCACTAAAATAATTCTTATTTTCTTCCCAAATTATGACTTCTCATTGAATTGCTTATCGTTATTTTCTTCATATATTTTTACTAAGCCTTTTGCTATAAGATAATTTACCCCCTTTTTTGTTAAATCTTATCGAATGTGGAGGCATAATTTGCCTCTAGATGAAATTGAATCTTTGGATTTAAGTTCTAAATGAATATATTAACAAGTTTCTTCTTAGTCATAAACCAAGGGTTTAGTGAATAGTGACTACTCTCCACCACTATAAATATGCCATAAAGCTCTCACCATTATGTTTCTTAAGATTAAAATCAAATATGGTGACACCATTTTTAATGTTATTGTAGAAATAAGTGACAAATTTTTTATATAGGTCTACAAAGGATGAGAGAGAGTCTTGTAGAGGGTGCATAAACCATTCCACGGATTTATTTCCTAAGTTGCAAGGGAACAAGTGGAGTAGATATTCATTGATATATGCTACCTCCTAACATGGTCTTGGGGTCTCTTTTCCCTTTATATTTTTCAAATTTGGATATTTCAAATTATTAGGGAAAAGACACCATTATCATAGATCGATATGATAGATAGGAACATAATTATTCAAAATTATAGTGTTTCTTTTTTGTCCCTACTTGTAATCTCTTAAGAGAAAAAAATATTTCTTCTTAGTCTTGATCAAATTGAATTGGGGGAGAGTTGACAAATTTTCCTACTTTCATAAGAAATGTACCTTGGTGTCAAGCATAGTGAATGCTTTGTTGGGGGACTTGAATTATTGTCATGGAGGTATGTTGTATTAGAAAGAGAAAACATATGAGGTGGAATGGTGGTAGCATATATCGATTTATTATTTATCTATTTATGAATGAGTTTCTCTATTTTATGTAATTTTTTAGATCACACTTAAAGGTAATTGTACACGCTCTAGGAAAATTTGTCGATATTTTTCAATATATTTTATTTTATCGGGTATCTCAATAAATCAATAATTATAATTGAGATGAATAGAAATTACTATGGGTAAAGTATTTTTATTGTTTGCAAATATTGAGATAAATAGAAATTACATTCATATCAAAATAAACATTAAAATAAATTATAGCAGAGGTGATTTTTTTTTTTTAAATTCAAAGTTATAGAAATATTAATGGCGGTTAATTTTCTAGCTTGGTGAATTGTTGGCGGTGAATTTTACTTGGCGATGAATTTTTCATGGCGGTGAATTTTCCCACGATGAATTGTGGTGGTGAATTTTCCATCGGTGAATTGCTAGCGATGAATTGTATGACATTTGTACATCACTTCCTTAAGAGTATCATAGGAAGTAGTTTTTACACACTTTTGGATCCCTCAATCATGTTTTAATAGGATTCATGATTCCAATTCTACCACCATATTAAATTTCTCACTAGCTAATTAACACTAAAACCATGAACTTTAAATGCACCCACACTAGATGCTTTGACTATTGAACTACTAGCCCTTGATATATTTTGAAATATTAATTGTTTGAGAAATACTCACAAATAAAAAAATCATGATATTTTTATTCTTAATTTTCCATAATAATTAGCACATATACATACATATATAATATAGATTCATTCTTTATAAAAGAGGATAAAAAACATATTTTGAAGGGGTCTAAAAGCCTTTACAATTTTATCGAAATATTAATGAAACTACAACAAAAGGCTAAAAAAAAATAATAAACAACAAAAAAAAGAAGCTAATAGAGCATAACCAAAACACTAAATAGAGAAATAACAAATGATAGATTAAAGATCCTTTAGAGTGTTAACAGCCTCCATATCTTTCGTTCTTTCTTCTCAATTCTTTTACTATATAATTTTTTTTTATTAATATATCTACTCAAGCTATTTTATTTCTCTTAAGATACTTATCCCCTTTTTAAATGAACAATTTTAGAACCTCAAGTAGTATTGTCCTTCCCCTATTAAGCTATTGCATCCTTTATAGTTTGATTATTTATAATGAACTCATACCTTGAAAAATCCATTTGAGGTTGTCCTTGGCTACCAATTAAAATTTATAATCTTAAAACTATAAAATTTGTTTGCATTCTCATTATGCATATATGGTTTTAGTTCACATAATTATTATTTTATTATCTTTTATTCTTTTATTATCACATTAGTCTACTTGATTCATATTATTTTTTATTTTTATAAATATTTTTAACTTCGCAATAATATCAGTTCTACTTATATACTATACTTATATTTAAAGTTGTCAAATATTCTTACACAAAGCAATATGCTATTCTATGATCAACATAAGATGAAGATACATTATTAATAAAATGACATGCGGTCTTATCCCCTTATCAAGATCACCTTACCTACTATTCTTTAATTGTGTATCTATAATAACATGATGAAATATTTGAATCCAATCTAATCATACATATCAATGCCAATTTCTTACAAAGTTAATCTTTTTCCTATATTTCATCTTTAGTCTCACTCTTCTACATTCTATAAAATAATCTTCTTCTACATCAATTTTACTATCATTCTTCTATATTTTATCTTATACAAAATGAATTGGAAACAAGGGTAAAAATTGTCTTCCTATAAAGAGCACATAAAAATAAATGAGAAGTAAAAATTTAGAATCACTCTACTTAAACATCGTCCATTTTAATTATTTAATATTTGATATTTTTATGTGTATTCAATTTTATTTTATATTTTATATTTTATAAACTAATCATGTCTTCTACATCATCTTTACTTGCATAATTCTACACTCTTATCTTACACAAAATGATTTCAAAAATAAAGACAACAATTATCTTTCTATAAATAATATGTAAAACAAACATTATGTGAAAGTTGATAATCACTCTACTTAAACAAACAATCAATAATTTTCATTTACAAATTAAAAATATACATATTTAATCTAATTTTTAACTAACTAAAATTAACTTTTTACTACTAAAATAAATAATATTATTATAAAAGATACCTAAAATTTAGTATGATTGTAAATGTGGGTTTATTGTTGTCCACTGTTATGGTGGTCCCACTCTCCACTCCATCGTTTCACCCTTTTTTAAGTACAAATCATACTTGTCCCATGATCACCCTCTACAAATCTTCTCGGCACAGATCGCACTGTATAAATATTTTCGGCACGTAAAGAAAAAGATATTCGAGTTTAACTTTAACGGCTTGGATTGCTTCACGAAATTTCAGTTTTCCTACAGTTTGGCCTTTTCACCAAATTCCATGCAATTTTCGTGAACAATTCAATCAACGCAATTTTGGCCGGGTAAGGACAATAACCAGATTTCTCATAACTTTGGGGCGCTGTCAGGTTGTATAATGGTTAAAAACAGGCGTCCATTAGGTTTTATTTATTTTTTGTTTGATTTTTCAGATTTTTACGTCCGCCTCCGTTCCGAGCGGGAAAAACGTAAATGTTTGTCCGCTGCCGGCAGACATACCAAATCGATTGCTCGGCTGCGTGCTGGACTTCAATTATATATAAAAAGAATTATAATTTACAGGAAAAGACAGCGTTTTGGCGTAATTAGCGGCACGACGGCCCTGACGGAATAGAATTGACGGCGAAAGTTTTTCTACACTCTAAAGGAGCTTTAATCTTATAGAAGTGCATAGGTTATAGATATAAAACTATTCGTAATATATATTATATATAATATAATATAATTAAATATGTATAATATATATCTTTGTTCATGGGGTTGCTCAAATTTAGTTGATTGACAAATGAGTCACCTAATGTAGAATGGACCAAAGTAAACTTTGATGGCGAATCTCATGGAAATTTGAGCAAATCTAATTTGAGCAAATCTAGAGTTGGTTGTGTGGTCAAAGACCATAAGGGAAATATATTGACCTTGGCAGCAAAAATAATCACAAAGGAAAAAAACAATAAAGTCTAATTTCAAGCAACTCTATTGGGTTTGCAAATATATTTAATCCATTTGGAAGGTGATTATAGGATCATCATAAATGCCACTCATAGTGGCTTAATTCCTAATTAGAAACTCAACAAGCTTTTCCATGGCCAATTGGGCAGTCAACATGTGTTGCCAGGTAATGTTCTTGGACATTACGAATCTTGGAACTGACACCTTCACACTTGTTAGTATGTGGATCCTGATTAGGCTTGGTGTTTACATTTTTCCCACTTTGTTCAATGTTTTTTTTCCCCAAATTAATTATGTTGGCAGATAGGCAGCGCTCCTCTCAGGATTCACAACATGGACTAACCACCTCCCAAGGATACGTTAACTCTAGTAGTTGTATTGGGCATTAAAAGGTTGATCTTTTGGTGTAATGACAATTGTGGGGCCAACAATTGGTATCAGAGCAAAAGGTGACGGGTTCGAATCCCCTTGGGTAATGCTGAGGGGGAGTTTTTTTGCAGATAGTCAGCACTCCTCTCGGGATTCACGACATGGACTAACCGCCTCCCAAGGATCCATTAACTCCAGCAATTGTATCAGGCATTAAAAGGTTGGTCTTTTGGTGCAACGACAACTGTGGGGCCAACAAATTAATGGGGGAGTGTAGGGGGTATAGACCCTCTTGCGGTGTCTAGGGGGTATTATGTTTAGAGCAATTCACCGAGTCATTGCATTTACCTCCCAATGATGGAGATACTATGATTTTCCTTATGATAAGGAAAATACATACGACTTTCATGGGCATAGTTATAGAGGCCAAGATGAAATGGTTTTCAAAAGTAAGGCATTTGTGGTGTTGTATTCCATCAAAATGGTTCTAGGTGACCTATATGTGAATTACGCACATAGATATTGTGTGAATTCCAATGTGGCTTCTATCTTCCTAGACACACTCCTCAACTATGAGAAGATAAAGATTGTGTTAAGATGGTGATGAATAAGATGGTGAAGGTGAAGTGGTGAGAGGGTATGAAGAACTATTTTGACAAAACAACTATTGGTATCGAATTGCAACCAATCAATGTGATTTGACCTCACTTAACCCATGAGTATAATGGGCCCTAGATCCCATTTAATATCCATGCATTTGGAGCTAATGATAAGTCTTAGTGCATGAAGGTCAAGTGGGGCATTGGTTTCTTAAAGGTAGTTAGTAGCGTTACTTGTTCTAGTAAGGGGGGCTAGTCTTTTGTGTGGAATCTAGACTCTAAAGATGAAGAGGTTATGGAAGAACACTACTAAGGATGGTGAGATTATTGTTGGAGTGCAGTTAACACTGAGAGGGGGGGGGGGTGAATCAATGTTAACGAACTAATCAATTCTTTTTAAAACTTTTAAACAATAATTTGATCATGAATGCACTTATGCTGAAAATATAAATGAATAAACAATGAAGCAAATACTTTTAAAAGATTAACTCATAATTTATCTTGAGTGGAAACCCTCATGGAGAATAAAACCACTTGAATGTGGCCTCATTGGCCTTATTTGAAAAAAATATTCTTTGTACAAAGCCTTATTGGAAAATTTGTCTCACTGACAATGGTGCTATCTCATTGATAGTCTTATAGTGCTATCTCACTGATAGTATTTTGAAATGTACATATATGAAAGTAGTATAAATACAAAGTTGATCTCTGTTTCATTAATCATACACTTTGTTCTGTAATGACCTCAGAATCAGAGTTACAAAAATTCCAAGCTTCAAAAATAATATATTTCCTTTCAGAAAGATATAATATGTGCCTTTCAAAATCTCTCATTCATCTCATGGAATGAGCATGTCAAATAATATATATATGTTCTCTGTTCAGGAAAACAAATATGTTTGGAAACTGTATGAGCAACTACCATATGAAGATCAAAACTGAAAAATCTGCCTTTGGTAGATGTTCCAACTATAAACCATCGAACAAAACTTATCAAAAGTGTATTAACAACCAACATATAACTGTCATATAGTTTGCTGAGTCGAAACATCATAACTAATCCAAAAAGATAGACTCACAACAAAACTTGAAAACAAAGATAACAGGGTTTTCTAAAGAACAAAGACATTCGATACACAATAAACAAACACCCTTACAGTAGATGCGAATTGGGTTCATTTGGAACAAAGATATACAGATCTATTAAGGAGTAATCAAATCAAAAAACTTCTTTACTATTCTCCTTCAAAAAATGAAATTGCCAGAGACCAGTGGGAAAAACTTAACACACAATGCTATCTCAAATAACAACAGGCCCGACCAAGAATGAGTTCATTTTGTTTCCTTTAAAAAAAAATTTGAAAAACAAAACAAAGTGCTACACAAAATCCTTTACAATTTAAATTGCAATTGACTAACAACAGATTTAATCAAAATAAACACCAAGCCCAAACAAATTAAAGATCCCAAACACATAAAATACAAAGAAGCATAATAAGGAATACACCTGTTGTCGGTGCAATCAGAATAAAATCATTGTTGCTCTTTACATACTCCTTGTTTCCTTGCAAACCAAACATCCAACCTCTCTTTGCAAACCAAACGACCGACTTCTGAAAACAAACTGTGCTTACCACTGCCGCCATGATTAGGGTATCAAACCCTATCTAACAAAGAATGAATCAAGTATCAATGCACATCAAAATCTCATAAAGGTCTCTACAATTCGACATAATGACTTTTGGAGTCCAGGTAATATGATGGGAATAATTTCCCATTCAAGTCAAACAAATAATGACCACCAACAACCCAAAGATTATTTCAATCTTACCTTTACAAAGCTTTATTATTACCTTTCTTTCATCATGAGCTTTTGAATAAAGTCAATTTTCCACCCCCTTTTTTTGTTCAAAGATTTCCACACAATAATGTTGCCTCAAGTGTAATATAATGTGTCAATATGCCTCATAATATGTGGAGAACAATATTGCTTTGTGATATATGGAACAATGTCTCATTTTAGAATAAAACTGATATCACTGCAATTCAGTAAAGATGCCGATCGATATGCAAGTGAACATTACAAAACCAAATGCAGGAGAAGGATATGCATAAATATATAAATAGATGCAAAACTGAAGAGAATCACCATGTGCACAACTTGTAATATCAACCTTAGTGTATTGACATGAATGCCAAACAATATTGAGGGACAACAAACTCCCCCTTTGGGATTGATGTCAAACACAAATCTATAATATACCTGGTTTGAACATGATGACTGCACGGAGTACGTACCTATCCCATCCCATCACATAGCAGAGAAACCATCAGATACAACTGAAGACTAAATAATCAAAGCATATGACCATAAATATTACATATCACTATGAAACATAGCACTGCCAAAAACACAAGCTGAACTGTACATAACAGGAAATCTGAACATCACATATAAAAAAAAAATGCTTGTGCCAAAATCTCCCCCTTTTGACACAATGCCAAAGACAACTGTACTCTGAAATGCCAAAAAAAATTGAGGGACAAAGGAATATGCAAGAACTGCTTCCCTTGACTCCATACACTAGAGTTAACATGGAAGAGAACTGAGAGAGACAACTCCAAGCTTGTCTCTGAGTTTTTCAAACTGAGCTTTAGGAAGAGGTTTGATAAAGATATCAGCCACCTAATCATTAGATGCCACAAAATCTAGAACAACTTCATTTGCCAACACCTTTTCTTGTAGAAAATGATACCTTATATCAATATGTTTAGTTTGAGAATGTTGTACAGGATTTATGGAGATATTAATAGTACTTGTATTATCACATAAAATGTGAACATGCTTAACAACATTAACCTATATGTCCTTCAAGGTCTGAATCATCCAAAGCACCTGTGTACAACAAGTAGCAGCTGCTATATATTCAGCCTCAACAGTTGACAAGGAAATTGAATCCTACTTCTTGCTATGCTAGGCTACTAATCTACCTCCAAGATAGAAAGCACCACCTGAAGTGCTTCTCCTATCATCAATATTTCCAACCTAGTCAGCATTAGTGTAAGAAACCAAAGTAAAATCACCATGTTTAGGATACCACAAACCGAAATCTTGTGTCCCATCAACATACTTTAAAAGTCTTTTTGCTACATTCAAATGTGACAACTTAGGTGCAGATTGAAAACATGACACTAGACATACAACATGCATAATATCAAGCCTTGTGGCAGCAAGATATAGAAGACTACCAATCATGGATCTATACAGAGTATGATCTACATTAGGCTGATCAGTGTCCTTTAAAAATTTACAACTAGTTTCCATAGGAGTCCCAAATGGTTTACAATCAACCATTTGAAACTTTGTCAACATTTCTTTAGCATATTTTGTTTGTGAGATAAATATTCCTTTATCAAGTTGACTAACTTGAAGACCCAAAAAGAAAGAAAGTTCACCAATCATTGACATTTCAAATTTAGATTTTATGATTGCTAGAAATTCATAGCACAAAGCATCATTATTACTGCCAAATATAATATCATCAACATAAACAACAACTAGAATACTATCATCTTTCACTTTGAAATATAAATTGCTATCTACTGTACCTTTTGAGAAGCCCTATTCATGTAAATAGGTATCCAAATTTGAATACCAGGCTCGAGGTGCTTGTTTCAGACCATAGAGGGCCTTTTTCAGCCTGTATACATAACATTCTTTACCTGCAACAACAAAGCCTTCAGGTTGTTCCATATAAACTTCTTTTGACAAGTCACCATTGAGAAAATCAGTTTTAACATCCATTTGGAATACTTTAAAACCTTTATACATAGAGTAAGCCAGAAACATTCTTATTGCTTCTAACCTAGCCACAAGAGTGAAAGTTTCATCAAAGTCCAATCCTTCAACTTGAGAATAACCTTTACAAACTAATCTAGCTTTATTTCTGACTATATTCCCTTGTTCATCCATCTTGTTCCTAAAAACCCATTTTGCACCAATGGCATTTTTATTTTCAGGTCTAGGAACTAGTTCCCAAGTTTTATTTTTCTCAATTTGTGCAAGTTCTTCATGCATAGCCTTAACCCAACAAACTATCACTATTGGCTTCAGAATATGTCTTAGGCTCTATTTCTGAAATCAAAGATAAATAAACTTGTTCACCATTACCTTGAGTACCTGAAAGTTGTCTTCTAGTTTGAACTCCTTTTGACACATCACCAATAATCTGATCAGAAGGATGTTTCTTTTTCATTAGCCTAGAAGACAACTGAGAAGAAGGTTCAACAATATCATCAGCCACAATTTGTTCAGTTGATTGCACAGGCTCTGTTGAACTTGAAGGTTCATTGTGATCTTTCAGATTTGCATTAGATGTTTGTACAATAAAATCATCATCATCAAGTTTCTCTTGCTGTTCACAATTTTGTAAGGTTTCATCAACCTTAACATTGGCACTTTCCACAGCTTTTCTTAATCTTTTATCGTAACACCTATATGCTTTACTATGTGTAGAATATCCCAAAAATATACCCTCATCACACCTTGATTCAAAACTTCCAATGCTATTAGTATCTTTCTTAATAAAGCACTTGCTGCAAAATATTTTGAAATATCCTACATTTGCAATCCTACCATACCATAATTCATATGGTGTATGTTGTGTTTTAGTTCTTATTTGAACTCTATTCAAAATGTAAACAACTGTATGCACTGCTTCTTTCCAAAATGCATTTGATAGAGCTGCATCATGCAACATAGCTCTTGCCATTTCCTTCACTGTTCATTTTTTGTGTTCAACAACACCACTTTGTTGTGGTGTTCTAGAGGTTGAATATTGCCTTTTTATTCCATAATATTCACAATAATCAACAAACTCTTGTGAGGTAAATTCACCTCCTCTATTTGACCTAAGACATTTGATTTTCAGATCAGATTCATTTTCAACCAATGTTTTGAAAATTTTAAATTTATGAAAAGCTTCTCCCTTATGTACCAGAAATGTTACCCAAGTCATACGAGTATAGTCATCTATAAACAACATGAAATACCTCTCATTGTTCAAGGACTTAGTCCTTTTTGGTCCACATAGATCAGTGTGAACAAGTTGTAGAGGTCTAGTTGATGTATATTCTTTAGTTTTGAAACTTGCTCTAGCTTGTTTTCCTTCCTGACATTCTTTGCAAATTTGATTATCTAGTTTAGATATGATAGGCATGTTTCTAACATTTTTATTTTTACTTATCTTTACTAGATTATCATAGTTAATATGGCCAAACCTTCTATGCCATAATTTAGATTCATCAACTTGACTCATGAAACAAACATTACTTTCCTGTTTATTATTTGAGCTTTCTTGTAGGTAATATACATTACCATTTGTTCTGTAACCTACTGCTATTGTTTTACCAGATTTCTTTTGAACCTCACACCCTAAGTAAAAGAACTTTATTTCAAAGCCATTGTCACAAATTTGGCTTACACTCAAAAGATTGTGAGTTAGCCCTTCCACATAGTAAACATCATTGACAAGGATTTCATTTTCAAGAAAAATAGTACCTTTTCCCACTATAGGAATACAATGATCATTCCCAAACTTAACAAAACCACCATAAAAGTCTTCATAGTCTACAAACCAATTTCTCTCGCCAGTCATATGATGAGAGCAGCTGCTATCAAGAACCCAAAAATTTCTCTTAACAGAGTGAAAGGTTGTTTCAACTATCAAAGCTTTAACATCTTTAGGCCTGCAAACAAGTTTAATTCCATTAGCTCTGTTTGACTGTATTTTTAAACCAAATTTACAAAATGCTACTATATGACCTACTTCTTTGCATTTATAACATTGAAGATTAACAAGGAATTTATAGAGATTTCCATTAACAATGTTATAACTTCTCTTAGACAAAACTTTGCAAATGCCAGCCTTATGACCAAATTGTTTACAATTGAAACAATAACCAGTGAAACTAGAATTATCGTCATAAATCTTACCTTTTCCTTTACCATCATGATTTGAACATTGACCCTCATCAGAACAGCCAAGTTGATTTCTCAACTTAACAACTTCTGCCTCCAAAGAGCAACATCTATCCTCCTTATGTTTTAGTTTTTCTTGAGTTATCTCAAGAATTTTACTGGCTTCTTCTCCTTTAAGAGTCAAATCAGAAATCATTTGTAAATTTTCCTAATCTTTATCTTTCAAGATAACTGCTTCTTTTCTCAAATTTTTAATCTCTTTGAGAGTAGATTTCAATTCTCCCTCAAGATCAATTTCTGATTCAGAATTAGATTCATCTTCCTTTACATGAACAACTTAAGCCATAAATAAGATTTCTTCAGTTTAATCACAAGATTCAATTGATTCACTATCAGTTACATCAGCATAAAGACTTTTCTTCTTTTTGAAAGTATTTTTCTTTTTAAAATTAAATTACTTCTTCTTTGAAAATCTTTTATTGCTTTCATCATCACTTTCAAGATCTTTATTAGGACAATTTGCAGCGTAGTGTCCTATCTTTCCACAATTAAAACATTTAAAAGGTAATTTCCCTTTATATTTTCTTGATCCTCTTTTTAGTTTGCTTACAAAAGAGGATTCATTTTCATCTAAAACATCAGTCTCAGCTTTAAAGGCAGATTCCTTACTACTAGAGTTATGTTTATTTAATCTCATCTCGTAAGCAATAAAGAAACCGTGGAGATCATCAAGAGTTACCTTATTAATGTCTCTTTCTTCAACTGCTGCAATATTTGGATCAAACTTAGTGGGTAAAGGCCTCAAAAAATTTTGAACAACAAGCTTTTCAGGAAGGTTTTCTCCAAACCCTCTGATTGCATTTACACTTTCTTGAATCTTCAAGAAAAAATCAGCAATCTTTTCATAGTCACCCATTTTTAAACTATCAAATTTAAATCTATAGTTCTGAAGTTTTGCTTCTTTAACTTTCTCATCACCTTCATAGATGGTGGACAATTTATCCCATATGGCCTGTGCATTTTTACAGTCCATTATTTTTGTTAGGACATCATTACTGAGTCCACAACAAATAGCATTTTCAGCCTTTGCATTGCAATCATATGCTCGTTTCTAATCAGCATCAGAAGGAGGTGATGTAGCAGTATATTCATTTTCTACTACTACCCACACATCATATCCTAAAGAATTGATATGTTTTTTCATTCTAAAATTCCATAAAGCATAACCAGTACCATCAAAAAGTGGTGCCCTGGTTGTAGATAAACCTTCTTGAGTTTCCATTAGCACTCCTAAACTACAACCCCTAGTTGACTCAACAACAAGGTTTGGCTCTGATACCAATTGTTGGAGTGTAGTTAACATTGAGAGGGGGGGTGAATCAGTGTTAACGAACTAATCAATTCTTGTTAAAACTTTTAAAGAATAATTTGATCATGAATGCACTTATGCTGAAAATATAAATGAATAAACAACGAAGCAAATACTTTTAAAATATTGACACAAAATTTGTCTTGAGTGGAAACCCTCTTGGGGAATAAAACCACTCAAATGTGGCCTCACTGGCCTTATCTAAAAAAATATTATTTGTACAAAGCCTCACTGGAAAATTTGTCTCACTGACAATGGTGCTATCTCATTGATAGTCTTATAGTGCTATCTCACTGATAGTCTTTTGAAATGTACATATATGAAAGTAGTATAAATATAGAGTTGATCTTTGTTTCACTAATTGTACACTCTATTCTGCAATGACCTTAGAATTAGACTTACAAAAATTCCAAGCTTCAAAAACAATATATTGCCTTTCAAAAAGATATAATCTGTGCCTTTCAAAACCTCTCATTCATACCATCGAATGAGCATGTCAAATAATATATATGTTATGTGTTCAGGAAAACAAATCTATTTGGAAACTGTATGAACAACTACCATATGAAGATCAAAACTGAAAAATCTTCCTTTGCCAAATGTTCCAACTATAAACCATCGAACACAACTTATCAAGAGTGTATTAACAACAACCAACATATAATTGTCATATAGTTTGTTGAGTCGACACATCATAACTAATCCAAAAAGATAGACCTACAACAAAACTAAAAAAAAAAGATAACAAGGTTTTCTAAAGAACAAAGACATTTGATACACAATAAACAAACACCCTTACAGTAGACCCGAAATGGGTTTATTTGGAACAAAGATATACAAATCTATTAAGGAGTAATCAAATCAAAAAACTTGTTTACTATTCCCCTTCAAAAATGAAACTGCTAGAGACCCGAGGGAAAAACTTAATACACAATGCTATCTCAAATAACAATAGGATCAACCAAGAATGAGTTCATTTTGTTTCCTTTAAACAAAACTTTGAAAAAAAAACACAGTGCTACACAAAACCCTTTACAATTTAACTTGCAACTGACTAACAACAAATTTAGTCAAAATAAACACTGAGCCCAAACAAATTAAAGATCCCAAACACAAAAAATACAAAGAAGCATAATAAGGAATACACCTATTGTCGACACAACCAGAAGAACTCATTGTTGCTCTTTACATACTCCTTGTTTCCTTGCAAACCAAACAACCGACCTCTTAAACAAGTTGTGCTTACCACTGTCACCATGATTAGGGTATCAAACCCTATCTAACAAAGAATAAATCAAATATCAATGCACATCGAAGTCTCATAAAGTTTTTGCATTTCGACATAATGACTTTTGAAGTCTGGGTATTATGATGGGAATAATTTCCCATTCTAGTCAAACAAATAATGACCACCAAAAGCCCAAAATTCTTTTAATCTTACCTTTATAAAACTTTATTATTACCATCTTTCATCATGAGCTTTTGAATAAAGTCAATTTGCCACCCCTTTCTTTTTGTTCAAAGATTTCCTCACAATGATGTTGCCTTGTAAAAGAAATATAGTGTGTCAATATGCCCCATAATATTTGAAGAACAATATTTCTTTGTGATATATGTAACAATGTCTCATTTTAGAATAAAACCTATATCACTGCACTTCAGTAAAGATGTCGATAGATATGCAAGTGAACGTTACAATACCAAATGCAGGATGAGGATAAGCATAGATATATAAACACATGCAAAACTGAAGAGAACCACCATGTGCACAACCTGTAATATCAACCTTAGTGTATTGACATTAATGCCAAACAATACTGAGGGACAAAAACTCCCCCTTTGGCATTGATGTCAAACACAAAGCTATAATATACCTGGTCTGAACATGATGACTGCATGAAGTACATACCCATCCCATCTTGTCACATAGCAGACAAACCATTAGATACAATTGAAGACTGAATAATCAAAGCATATCACCATAAATATTGCATATCACTATGAAACATAGCACTACCAAAAACACAAGCTGAACTGTACATAATAGGAAATTTGAACATCACATATCAAAAAAAAATGCTTGTGCCAAAATCTCCCCCTTTTGACACAATTCCAAAGACAGTTGTACTCTGAAATTCCAAAATAAACTGAGGGACAAATAAATATGCAAGAATTGCTCCCCTTGACTCCATGCACTGGAGTTAACATGGAAGAGAACTGAGAGAGACAACTCCAAGCTTGTCTCTAAGCGTTTCAAATTGAGCTTTAGGAAGGGGTTTGGTAAAGATATAAGCCACATGAACATTAGATGCCACAAAATCTAGTACAACTTCATTTTCCAACACCTTTCTCGTAGAAAATGATACCTTATATCAATATGTTTAGTTCGAGAACGTTGTACAGGATTTTTGGAGATATTAATAGTACTTGTATTATCACATAAAATGTGAACATGCTTAACAACATTAACGTGTATGTCCTTCAAGGTCTGAACCATCCAAAGCACTTGTGTACAACAAGTAGCAACTGCTATATATTTAGCCTCAGTAGTTGACAAGGAGACTAATTCCTGCTTCTTGCTATGCTAGGCTACTAATCTACCTCCAAGATAGAAAGCACCACCTAAAGTGCTTCTCCTGTCATCAATATTTCTAGCCCATGTAACATCGGTGTAAGCAACCAAAGTAAAATCACCATGTTTAGGATACCACAAACCAAAATCTGGTGTCCCAACAACATACTTTAAAATTCTTTTTACTGCATTCAAATGTGACAACTTAGGTGCAGATTGAAAACGTGAAACTAGACATACAACATGCATGATATCAGGCCTTGTGGTAGCCAGATATAGAAGACTACCAATCATGGATCTATATAAAGTATGATCTACATTAGGTTGATCAGTGTCCTTTGAAAGTTTATAGCTAGTTTCCATAGGAGTCCCAACTGGTTTACAATCAACCATCTAAAACTTTGTCAACATTTCTTTAGCATATTTTTTTTGTGAGATAAATATTCCTTTATCAAGTTGACTAACTTGAAGACCCAAAAAGAAAGAAAGTTCACCAATCATTGATATTTCAAATTTAGATTTCATGATTGCTAGAAATTCAGAGCACAAAGCACCATTATTACTATAAAATATAATATCATCAACGTAAACAACAACAACTATAAGTCTATAATACTATCATCTTTCACTTTGAAGTACAAATTGTTGTCTACTACACCTTTTGAGAAGCCTTGTTCATGTAAATAGGTATCCAACTTTGAGTACCAGGCTCGAGGTGCCTGTTGCAGACCATAGAGAGCCTTTTTTAGCTTGTAAACATAACATTCTTTACCTGCAACAACAAAGCCTTTAGGATGTTCCATATAAACTTCTTTGGATAAGTCACCATTGAGAAAAGCAGTTTTCAACATCCATTTGGAATACTTTAAAACCTTTATACACAGAGTAAGCCAGAAACATTCTTATTGCTTCTAACCTAGCCACAGGAGGGAAAGTTTCATCAAAGTCCAATCCTTCAACTTGAGAATAACCTTTACAAACTAATCTAGCTTTATTTCTGACTATATTCCCTTGTTCATCCATCTTGTTCCTAAAAACCCATTTTGCACCAATAACATTTTTATTTTCAGGTCTAGGAACTAGTTCCCAAGTTTTATTTTTCTCAATTTGTGCAAGTTCTTCATGCATAGCCTTAACCCAACAACTATCACTACTGGCTTCAGAATATTTCTTAGGCTCTATTTCATAAATCAAATATAAATAAACTTGTTCACCATTACCTTGAGTACCTGAAAGTTGTCTTCTAGTTTGAACTCCTTTTGACACATCACCAATAATCTAATCAGAAGGATGTTTCTTTTTCATTAGCCTAGAAGACAACTGAGAAGAAGGTTCAGCAATATCATTTTCCGCAATTTGTTCAATTGATTGCACAGGCTCTGTTGAACTTGAAGGTTCATTGTGATCTTTCAAATCTGCATTAGATGTCTGTACAATAAAATCATCATCATCAAGTTTCTCTTGTTGTTCACAATTTTGTAAGGTTTCATCAACCTTAACATTGGCACTTTCCACAATTTTTCTTAATCTTTTATTGTAACACCTATATGCTTTACTATGTGTAGAATATCCCAAAAATATACCTTCATCACTCCTTGACTCAAAACTTCCAATGTTATCATTATCTCTCTTAATAAAGCACTTGCTGCCAAATTTTTTGAAATATCCTACATTAGCAGTCCTACCATACCACAATTCATATGGTGTATGCTATGTTTTAGTTCTTATTTGAACTCTATTCAGAATGTAAACATTTGTATGCACTGCTTCTTTCTAGTATGTGTTTGACAGAGCTGCATCATGCAACATAGCTCTTGCCATTTCCTTCACTGTTCGATTTTTATGTTCAACAACACCATTTTGCTGTGGTGTTCTAGAGGCTGAATATTGCCTTTTTATTCCATGATCTTCACAATAATCAACAAAATTTTGTGAGGTAAATTCACCTCCTCTATCTAACCTAAGACATTTGATTTTGAGATTAGATTCATTTTCAACCAACTTTCTGAAAATTTTAAATTTATGAAAAGATTCTCCCTTATGTACCAGAAATGTTACCCAAGTCATATGAGTATAGTCATCTATAAACAACATGAAATACCTCTCATTGTTCAAGGAATTAGTCCTTGTTGGTCCACATAGATCAATGTGAACAAGTTGCAAAGGTCTGATTGATGTATATTCTTTAGTTTTGAAACTTGCTCTAGCTTGTTTTCCTTCCTGACATTCTTTGCAAATTTGATTATCTGGTTTAGATATGATAGGTATGTTTCTAACATTTTGATTTTTACTTATCTTTACCAGATTATCATAGTTAATATGGCCAAATCTTCTATGCCATAATTTAGATTCATCAACTTGACTCATGAAGCAAACATTGCTTTCCTATTTATTATTTGAGCTTTCTTGCAAGTAATATACATTACCATTTGTTCTGTAACTTGCTGCTACTGTTTTACCAAATTTCTTTTGAATCTCACACCCTAAGTCAAAGAACTTTATTTCAAAGCCATTGTCACAAATTTGGCTTACACTCAAAAGATTATGAGTTATCCCTTCCACATAGTAAACATCATTGATAGGGATTTCATTTTCAAGCAAAATAGTACCTTTGCCCACTATAGGAATACAATGATCATTCCCAAACTTAATAAAACCACCAAAAAAGTCTTCATAGTCTACAAACCTATTTCTCTCACCAGTCATATGATGAGAGCAATTGCTATCAAGAACCCAAAAATTTCTCTTAACAGAGTGAAAGGTTGTTTCAACTATCAAGGCTTTAACATCTTTAGGCCTCCAAACAAGTTTAATTCCATTAGCTCTGTTTGATTGTATTTTTAAACCAGATTTACAAAATGTTGCTATATGACCTACTTCTTTGCATTTATAACATTGAAGATTAACAAGAAATTTATAGAGATTTCCATTAACAATGTTATAACTTCTCTTAGACAAAACTTTACAAATGCTAGCCTTATGACCAAATTGTTTACAATTGAAACAATAACCATTGAAACTAGGATTATCATCAAAAATATTACCTTTTCCTTTACCATCATGATTTGAACATTGACCCTCATCAGAACAGGAAAGTTGATTTCTCAACTTAACAACTTCTGCCTCCAAAGAGTAGCATATATCCTCCTTATGTTTTAGTTTTTCTTGAGTTATCTCAAGAATTTTCTTGGCTTCTTCTCCTTTACAGGAACAACTTCAGCCATAAATAAGATTTCTTTAGTTTCATCACAAGATTCAACTGACTCACTATCAGTTACATCAGCATAAAGACTTTTCTTCTTTTTGAAAGTATTTTTCTTTATAAATTGCTTCTTCTTTGAAAATCTTTTATTGCTTTCATCATCACTTTCAAGATCTTCAGTAAGGGAGAATTTTACCGGCATGGTGTCCTATTGTTGAGAAATTGGTGAGAGTAACACCTTTTCTCAACTCTCAAACACTCTAGCTATTGCACGCATCTTTTCACTATTCCTTTCAACCAAGCAACTTAATCACCAGCATGAATCTCTCATCCAGAAATCACTATAGGAATTGGGGATGATTTGAATACTCCCAACATGACAAATCATGATCATACAAATAGATTTTGCACACAAAAACACTCACTCTCCCATCGCTTCCAAACAAGCCATGCATTCTTGTAGTACATGCCAAATAAGATAGTCATGATTAAATATTGTTAATGAAAGAACCAGACCAAAGAGAACTGGTTTTAGTCATATAACATCAACCCCTACAAGTCCCCAAAAGCAAAAAACCAAACACTAACAACAAATGATTCAAAAGAATGATCTTCAAACCACCAAAGAGGCTTACCTAGGCCTGTACAAGGAAAGATTCAACTTGTCAAGGAACACCCCAACACTCCTAATGAATTTAAAAGACTAAAAAAGTTTCCCCAAAACCCATTTTACATGTTTCATCCATTCTATTTACTTAAAATACTCATAAATCAAAAGAAATGCTTACAAATGATCATTTTCTGGACTATTTCAAGGTAAAACCAAACCTAGGGCATCACATAACTTTTGAAAAACTTCATATTTCATCCTAAAACAAATTGAATCATGTAAAATACCCTTAAATCCACAATTCCACCAAAAAATAGAATTTTCCTACAGTGGAATGGTGAATTATGAACATATTTGTGAACAAACCCTTGTTTTGAAGGATTTCAGACCCTCTAGCAGTAAAATGGACGTAACTTGCTCAATTCTTAATGAAATTAACTCAAATAACCACCAAAAGAAAGAAAAATATCCCCTATATCGAACCATATAAATTATAGGGTCGTAAAATGCTGCTATAGGCCGTACCAATTGAAAGATTAGTCAAAAATGTTGTAAAAACTGGAAAAAATAGAGTTTTCTTCTTATTAAATGCTTCAAAACTTCAAAATTTCCAACAACAGCCCAGCCTTGACCCAAGGGAGGATTTTTAAACATTATCTCACCTTCCCCAGCAGCCCTCAGCTGATTTTTTAAAAGAGGGAATTGTTGGTTAGTGAAATTACATCATTATGGTGAAATTACACCAACTTACAATATGACAACTTTGCAATTTTGGAGCAACTTTCAATACTAAAGACCTATGACCTCAAAAACCATAAAAATAACCTTGAAACAACCTTATTACATTTTCAAGACCCCAAACCATGCACACTTACATACAAATTTATGTTTTTTCCTTCAAAGGCTACAAAAACAACTTTTAGTGCAAGATTGCATTGTTGCACATTTTGACTCAAAACTCAAAAACTCAACCTAGAACCTATCCAATGGTCTTATCAGACCTTATTGAAGATGAAAAACACTCAAAATACTCAAAAATAATCTTTCTAACCTATTCACCATCAAACAATCCAAAATGGAGGTTGAGGTGTAGGTGCTCCTGCACCACCTATCTTTCCCACAATTAAAAAATTTGAAGGGGTAATTTCCCCTTATACCCCACTGAAGCGCAGTTTTGCTGAAGGGATTATGTTTCATCTAAAACATCAGCCTCAACTTTAAAGAAAAATTCCTTACTACCAGAGTTATGTTTATTCAATCTCATCTCATAAGCAGTTAAGAAACCATGGAGATCATCAAGAGTTACCTTATTAATGTCTCTTTCTTCAACTGCTGCAATCTTTGGATCAAACTTAGAGGGTAAAGACCTCAGAAAATTTTGAACAACAAGATTTTCAGGAAGGTTTTCTCCAAACCCTCTGATTGCATTTACACTTTCTTGAATCTTCAAGAAAAAATCAGCAATCTTTTCATCATCACCAATTTTTAGACTGTCAAATCTAAATCTATAGTTCTAAAGTTTTTCTTCTTTAACTTTCTCATCACCTTCATAGATGGTGGATAATTTATCCCATATGGCTTTTTCATTCTTACAATCCATTATTTTTTTCAAGACATCATTAGTGAGTCCACAACAAATAGCATTTTCAGCCTTTGCATTGCAATCATATGCTCGTTTCTGATCAGCATTAAAAGGAGGTGATGTAGCAGTATATGCATTTTCTATTGCTGCCCACACATCATATCCTAGAGAGTTGATATGTTTTTTCATCCTAAACTTCCATAAAGCATAACCAGTACCATCAAAAAGTGGTGCCCTGGTTGTCGATAAACCTTCTTAAGTTGCCATTAGCACTCCTAAACTGAAACCCCTAGTTGACTCAACAACAAGGTTTGGCTTTGATAACAATTGTTGGAGTGTAGTTAACACTGAGAGG
>VDFB02032021.1:0-22265 GCA_007258455.2 Sequoia sempervirens
GATCGAGTCAAGCACAGCCGATCTCGGCCTTGCAGTAAAGTCTATTTCCTGCACGACTTCGAGGAAGCTCTGGCGAAGACTCTTTGACCGAAACTGTTGGGAAAGATTTTTAATGACAATCAATCAATCTAGAAAGAGTGGAGCGCTAGATTCTCTCCGGATTGGGTTGAACGCATAAATTCATTTATGAAGTTTATTCCTTGATTCTGGGATACACTTTACTTCCACATCTTTCTTTGATAGGGTTAGTTAGTTAGTTGCTCTCCTGATTTTTAATAAAGTTCTCCTCCTGCGTGAGTGAAAAAAAGAGATGAGAGTTAGAGTAAGATAGAAGCATAGTGATAGAAAGTTAATAGATACCATGTAAGAGTTAGTATAATAATAAAAAGCAGAATCTGTATGACAAGAGACAAAGTTTGTTGTTAGTTTCTATATCAACAAAACAATGTATACCATTCTGTTTTCATGAATAAAGTTTGATGAGGTTCTGAGTTCAGCACCTGTGTAATCAGTAGATGCTTGCTAAGGGGGCCCACTTAGTAAGTATATGTAGCTAGTTAGTAGTTGTTCTTTTCTGTTGATCATCAGTTAGCTTTCATCTTTGAAGTTTTCATACAAACTCAGTCTTGTATTGCTCCTGCAGCATAGGGAGTCCATCCCTGTGCCTATTCCTGCACTATAAGGCCAGTTCACAGTTTGTGTTTCAGTTGTAGTTATTATGGTTTCTGTTTTAATCACATCATAGTTGAGTAAAAAGAACTTTGCATTACCTTCCTATAGTGTAGATAGAATTCCTTTCAAGTATTTATTTCTGTTAAGTTTTGACTGACACAGGTTCTTAGTGCATATATTGTGCTACGCCATTTAAAGTATACGTCCTCTGGTTTGACAAGTAAATGAACATCCATAGAGAGATATTAGTCACCTGTTGGAATGTCCAATTCCCAGGAAAGGTTTTACTGTGATTTTCATATCCTTTTGTGGGCACGACCAGGGGAGATGGTCCTCTCCTCTTACTGGTGTTTTTAAGATCAACATTGATGGTTCCTCTAAAGGAAATTTAGGGTCTGTTGGAGTTGGTGGTGTTGGTTGGGACTATTTATGGGACATCATGTTCTTCTTTTCCCTCTTTAAAGGGAATTAGTCTAATAATCTTATGGAAGCCCAGGTGATCCTTATGGCTATGAAGAGGGGATGTTCTTTGGGTTGGAACATAATTATTTGTCAGTCAGATTCTTGGATCCTGATTAATATGTTGAACAAGGAGGGTGGTGATACTAATTGGCAACTAGACTCGATGGTGCATCAGATCCCTCAGATCAGCAATTCTTTCGATTATGTCCTCTTTGTCTGCATCCCGAGAGAGTGGAATAGAGTGGAAAATGGTTTAACTAATTGGGCTTCTGAGTTTATGGGAGATTGGAGAGTTGATTGCTAGGAACACTTACCTTCAGAGTGTTCCAAGAGATTGAAGGATTTGATTCTTGAGGATAGGTTTTAGTAAGTTGTGGTTTGGTGGGATTTTTTGAGCTCTGTTTTATCTTGAACTTTTGATTAGCATGCTTGGATTGGTGGACCCCTCCTAAAATAAGTTGTAATGTTGACATGTGTACTTTTTCTTTTTTGATTTGATAAATTTTTACCCTTCTTTTTAAAAATATATACATATATATACATAGCAAATTAAAAATTAAAAAAACTTAAGAAAAAATTACATCATACATATATTCCCCAAACAAAAATAAAATGAATAAGATAAATCATGTGAATACAAATTTTATTGTGCATACTTAACTCATGTCATTTTTGTATTGTTTAATATCCTCTCGGGAAACCACTATACCACAAGTACCTTACATAGAACTACAAGCCTATCTTCTAGTGTTACATTATGCATAAGTCTCAATAATAATATGGAATCTAGGTTAAAATATTAATATGGAATGTAGCGAGCATGCATATCGAGATGAAAGAATAAAATGAATGGAAAAATTAATACATAGCTAATATCAATTAAATATAAAGATGCATATACTTCGTCTGATGTAGATTCTCATTTCCTGCATTACAACAATCTTCAACAACATTTCCTCAAACATTAAGAGAATCTCTCTATTCATATGTATTATAGGGGAGAGGGGCCTACAGTGGAGCACCCTAAGTTTGTGTTTCTCAAAATCCTACGTGGAAATTTCAAATCACTCCCAATTCTGTGCAACTGTTTATTTGGCAACTCATGTGCTTCTATATTTCGTTTTAGGGCCACATCATCAAATATGATGCCACATCAGCATGCTTTTTGTTGAGGTGTCCTAAAAGGCCCAAAAAAAGGTGAGACCAATAGTGGTGCACTAAGTCATGTTTTATTGGTGCGTTGATGTGGCATCACATGATTTGTCACTTTGCGCACTTTATGGATAAAAAGTGTTTTACAATTGGATATTAAAGTGCTCCACTATGGGGTCCACTAAGGACTACTTCTATCCCCACTATTGGACCCTGCTCCATTATGGGCCCCTCTCCCCTATATTTATTGATTCAAGAAGCCTTTTTTTAGGTTTCGGTAAGATGTATTTCTGGTATGTATTTAGACTATTGTCTTCACTCTGATCTATTAGACAAATTAGGGGAGAGGACCTAGTAGTTGTGCACCCTAACTTTGCACTTCTAATTATCCTACGTGGAAATTTCAAATCACTCCCAATTTTTTACAGCAGCTTACTTGGCAAGTCTCCTACTTATAACTAAGGTTTCAAGGCCACATCATCAAATATGATGCCACGTCAGCATGCTTTTTGTCAAGGTGTCTAAAAAGGCCCCCAAAAAAATGTGAGACCAATACTTGTGCATCCACAGCATGTTTTACTGAGCGCTGATGTAGAATCACATGATTGGTTGCCTTTTAGATAAAAAGAATACATTTTGTTTAATTATGGGTAGTCATCATCAACACTAACAACTTTAAAGTCATAACTATTGGTCTAATATTGATAAAAATATTGGACATTATATAAATAACTACTATCACAACTATTGAAACATGCTAAGGTACTGGGTCCTCTCCCCTACATTGTCTTCTAGTTGAGCAGAAGCATGTGCCGCTTGCTGAGTGTTGAGGTAGGGAAGCTGGAAAATTATCAGATGTCTTTAAACCATGTACTCCAACGCATAATTGATTTTACTGCACAGAGAGGCATTCGAGGTCATTTGACATGACATTACGTTTGGAAGGCCGCATTCTTATATTAACTATTAAAAATATACGACGGCCAAATACTGATTGGCGTGCAGCAGAACTTCAGACTGGGGGGCAGCGGCTGTCTAATATATTTGGGCAAATGCATGATATAATTCCGTCGTCGTTGAATGCATGTTAGATTTGTCATGTTGTTTGCTTCCTGCATAGATTAGCCGATGTGCTATTTAGTGTCAGGACAAGTTCATGATTGGTTTGAAAATTTGTCCCACTCAGCTAAATGAAATAACGTTGCCCAAAAATTAGAGGCGAACAAAATAATGCGTTGGATATCGATTTTGTTAATCCGTCATTTAATAGTTCATGGAGTAACGAGTTAAGCCTATAAGTATGAGAAGTGAGAAAAAAGAATATGGAATCAACTAATAATTTTTTTCTAGCTGTTGTGAATCGATTCGTATGAGTCAATTTAATTTATTCGAAGACAATCAATTGAAATATTCGCTCCTTACAATTATTTGTCTACTGTTAGCTGCCGACTCTGACACTACCTGAACTGTTAATAATATTTCAGTGGTGGAGCAGTGTTACGTAGGAACTCAAACTTTTGTTTTTTGTTTTATCTTTTGGTTTTCCGTTTCCGCAGGCCTAATTTTGTCCTCTGGTCTCACTTTTCTTTCCCATTGGCACAAATCCATTATCTCTGTCCAACTACATCACGCTTAAAATCTTCGACCTATCTGTTGACGAATTTACTGGTACACTTATGCTTTCACCTACTGTTATAGCATTATCTGACATGGTCAAATGGGTTATGGAAGGAGTTTTGCCTATCCAATTTGCCATATACTTTACTACAGAAAAATATCTTTGGAAATTTGTTTTGCCATCTTAATTGGTTCCTTGGCTTTAATTTTAGAATTTCCCAAATATCTCTCGTTTGGAATGTTGTATATGCAGTCCCAATTCTTAGAGAGTTAATCTACACCTGTTCATTTATTTGTGGTAACTTTGGCAAATTTCTTTCAATTGTGGTCATTATAGCAATCTATAAAAGGATGAGGCGGGGATCGTGTCCTTAAGGATTTTGATGGATTGAGTACCTTCAGACCTTGGCTCTAACCTAAAGGAGATCCCCTTAGTGGTATCCCTTATAAAGTAAATCAATAAATAGATAAATAAAATAAAATAAATAAAGATAAAACCATATTTTTTAATTTCTTTTGGGTATGCTGGTTGTATGCCATGGAATCATGTATAAAGTATTGCATACATTTTATGTATAAATTGTTGTGGAAAGCTTTCTTTATGTTCCACTAAAAAAATATAAATTATTTAAAATATTTATATAACTTATAATTATTTTGAATATTATTAAAATGTATATTCAAATGGAAAAAGTATTTTGAATTTGGAATAAAAAATGTTATATTAAAGAAAACACTCACTAAAGTTAAACTTCTAGCTAAAGTTACTTGTTCATTAGTAGAAATTAAAGATAGTTTATTTGATAGTTGATTCATTCATTTTATATTTAAATTATTGGTATTTTTTTACAATTTATTTTGGTAGTTCATATTATCATTCCATTATCAATTACTATTCAGTTTTTATTATCTATTATTAAGCATTTAATGAAATAATATTCTATTTAATAAATATAACCTAATTATCTAATTTAATAAATTAAAATATCCATATGTATCCTTTTATATATTCTTAATTAATTACCCCATTCTTCAAATTAACAACCTCCTCATCAAAAATCTATTCAATAAACAAATAAAATTAATAATTATGTCATCACTAGTTAACTCTATCTTAATCTTAGAAACTTTTTTTCCTCATTTATCTTTCAATAAATAAAATATTTCTTTATTATTCTCCTAGGAGTTTGAAATAGAAAAATTTCAATATTAGTTGAGTCAACTTCACAATCAATCCAATTAACTATTTTTATTCAATCTTATCATCATCCATCCATTTAATTTTTTAATGGTCTATAAATACCTTGTCCTCTGGATCATTTTCATAATATAATTTCTCTATGCAAGTCTATTCTATTAAAATTTATTATCAAATCTCATAGTGTAATGCTGCTAAATTTTAACCATATTTGAAAATGAGCAAGTGAATAATTATTTTATGAAAAAAGGAATATATATATAGAAAGAGAGAGTGTGTGTGAGAATGTGAAGATAAAAAAAATTCTAGTAGGATAAAAACTTGGCAAAAGTAAGCATCTGAACAAACAACATTACATATTATTTTTGAACATATGCATATATTAGGACAATATTCTTATGATTTACAAATGTATCAAACAATACTTGAGGACGTTGCAAAAACTATGAAAAGGAAGAAACCTAGTAGGAATATGCAACTTCGATGATCACTACTGTGATTTTGAACTATATACAACATATTTTTCATGAAATTATCAACTATTGAAAATTTTTCTTCCATGCACGCAACTTCAATAGAGTTTTACCCTTATTTTTCTTGAGATGACGAGTCAACATGCACTATAAAATGGAAGAACAGTGATTGGAGCAACAACTACATTTGGATGGCTAACATGAGACAATAAAAAACAAATTGCAACTTAGTTTTCTTTGAATTTAATATTTTTCAGTTTAATACAAATTTCATTAGCATTCTATTGTGATGCCCTAATAAGAATTCTATCACATTTTTTATGAACTTCTTGCTTAAGAACATCATATACCAATACATAATCCCTCCTCTATTTCAATTATTTCCAAGGAAATATGCAACCAATTAAACACTTTCCCTTAAACAAGTCATATTGTTGAATACTTTTGAGTAGAGCATTTCCAGCCATGAAAGGTTCTTTCACCACTTCATTTGCAATATATTGAAATGACTCAAAATATTGCAGAAAATTGAGGGCATTGGATATAGAGATAGATAATACTGTGATGGAAATATTAGTCTTCTTGATTGTGGGATGATTAACTCGACACCAATTATGGTTCGCATACTTTCTTCCACACTTAGAAAGTCCTCATTGAAAATTGCTAAAAGATTGTCATGTGAAATTGTCCCTTAGAAAGGCCACTTCCATTCACATACTTTGAATGGAGCCCATAAATTCCAGAGGTGATAATCCATAAATGCTCTACACAAATATTTGTGACAACACTTGGAAACACTACTCACTTACCACAACAACCAATAGCTAGCAAGTTAATATTATAAGCTTGATTTAATATTTTCATTGAAATTAGTAAATAAAAAAATGATTTATTTATTTTATTTTTTATTGTTTCAAAGATTTTATTTTAAATGTCTTAGTTTCATGCTTATATTCTAATGAAGCAAACATGGACACATTAACATGTTAACTAGCTATGTGTAGTGACAAAAATGTATTCCTTTACATTTTCTTACTTGTTTGGACCCTCCTAATTAAAATGGAATATATTATGCCTTAATTTAGTGTTGTAAAAAGTATTTATTTACACTTTCACACATATTTATGACCCATTTAATTAATTGAGCTTAATTAGTCCTTAATACACCCTTTAATTAATTTCCAATCATGTTAAATTATATTTTCCTAAAGGGAAACTTGACGATAATTAATGCCTAAACATAATGCTTTACCTTGAGCAATGTGTGTCCTATGTTTAAGGACCTAAAATCCCTAAGACCCAAGACCTAAATTTAAATTGTATTTTTGGTGGTATTTTAATGTTTTCAAATGTATATTTCAATTTCAGCTTGTGAAATTTCAATTTTAGTAAATTAAGGATACATATCTATAAATAGAAGATCATTTCACTATGTTTAACCTAGTAACTTTCAAGATCTAAGAGAGAAATTTAAGAGCATTTTTTAGAACTTGAAGAGCATTCAAAGGAAGATTTGTTGAAGATTTATTGAAATAATCAAGATCCAATTGTCATGTCAAAGTCTTTTTGCATCATGCATGTTTTTGGAGCTAATATGGTGATGCAGGTATCATGATCCTATCAAGCATTCAAAGCATTATTTCAAGCAAGATTCATGTGTCAAGATCCACATCCATTGAGCCCATTTCATGTAATTTTCAGAAATTCATTCAAGATCTATTCAAGGGTTTGTTGAGTAGTAATGAATCTTGGTTCATTCTTCATTCCCTCTTGCATGTTTTTATTCATTTCAAGGTTTGATTAACAAAATGGGGTTTCACCAAGGAAAACCACAATTCGCCAAAAATAAAACATTTTTCCCTCTTGATTTATGATTGCAAATTTAGTTGGAAGAAATCTCGAATACCTTTTGAAGATCAAATTTGGAGAACTTGTCAAAGTTGTAAAAGTTTTCAATGTTGGTATCTACTCACAAAAATAACTTACAAAAGCTATCTTCAGCTTTTTAGACCTAAAACCTAGGAAATTTTTAAGACTTGGATCTATAGTAGAGGCTCTCAAAGTTTCTATCACTATTGAGCTTAGTATTTTTACTCAAGCTAGCTATGGTTTTGTGTGACTAGGTAACTACCTCAAAGGAGAGCCAATATGCCTAGGTTTTGATCCTTTATTACAAAGAGGGAAGATTTAATATGGGTGTGATTTGATTAATGTAATTAATATAAGCCCTAATATGAAAGTAGGAATTATTGCATAGATGGAAACAAAAAGTAATTAAAACAAATACAAATCTAAAATGTGTAGACAAAGGAACACAAATTTCATAGGAAGTAGAACCTAAAATGGATGCATAAGTTCGTGTGATGCCCTAGTTCTAGGTTTTTCATTTTTTTAGATTTGATGTCAATTGATTATAGTCTACTTTATCCTTCTACAACTTGTCAGTATTGGATGTTTTAAATCTAGGTTTACAAACATGAAAAGAGGGAAAAGGTTGTGTTGTATAAGAATTTTCCTTATTGAAACCCAATTTTTTTGTTCTCACCTCCACAATAATAGTGATGATGGTTGTATATATTGTGTGACCTCTAGAGAGAAAAGAAAAAGTAAATAATACTGATTATAATAAATGGAATAACATGACATAAAGTTACCTTAGGTATGGAACCTATGTTGAAGTCATGTCACACAATAGGTTGCCACAAAGAGCTGATGAAGAAGAAACACATTTCCTTGAATACTTGCAAGGGTTAGTCCACATAACACAATAGATAGATGTAGCAATAATGTAGAGAATAATTCCCATGTATGTTCATAAATTATCATTAATTCATCATAATTTAGCTCATAATAATTTATAATAGATGTTGAAATGAGAGGGAAAGTACTATTTATATATGGATGCTAATTAAATTTTGGATTTAGGAGAACAACACATCATTTTCAAGACACATAAGGCCAACACTATAGTTGGTAAAAAAAATTGAACTAATTCCTAGGACTGGGGTGACCACAACCCTTGTCTAGGTCTTTTTCTCTCAAAAAAATTGGGATGTTAGAATTAAACTTATTTTCCCAATCTAGCCTTGAAATTAATAAATTATGGATATAATTAATTTTACTTGCAAAATAATGTGTAAAAAATAGTGTGAAATTGTTAGCAGTGATAATTTATGAAACTACAATTTACATATACTACAAGAATTGAGAAGATGTAAAAATGATAATTTTCACTAGTTCATAGGCATGAAGCATGTTGATAATGGTAGAGTTACAGAACATCCAAGTCTCTAAAAGAAAAAAAGAAGAATCACCTATTTATAAAATGATGCTAACAAACCTATATCATATTTGTAAAATGTGTCTCAATCTTACAATTACATAAGTTACTGATGATACATAAGGTATTGTTCAACCGACAACGAGAGGGGGGTGGGGAGATGACCCCCCTGGCTGGGGGTCCAGGGGGTAGTATGCCCCCATGGGGGCTCAGGGGAAGTTCACATAGAAGCCAAATTTTATATACAAATTAGTATTAGAAATTTGGACCATTCATCATTATGTCTCATATCTAATGACCAATATTTTATTAGCTTCCTTACAAGTGGTATCAGAGCTTGTCCACCTATGGTTTCAATTGTGGGTTATTTTGTTTTTTGAACTAATCTAGATTTGAGTGGGAGCTTGTGTAAAAGATACTTTTTCATCTTTTTGGAGGAGTTTTTAGATGGCAAGCTCATCAGGGAGAATAAAGGTAGAGAAATTTTCTAGAAATAATTTTGAAATGTGGAAGCTAAAGATAGAGGATTTGTTGATAGATCAAAATATGTGGGATGCTATTGATGAGAATGTTTCAATGCTAGTATATCCTACTCAGGCTACTCAATATGATGTTATACAACATAAAGCCAAGGGTCTAATTAGATTATGCTTGGTAGACTCTATTTTATACAATGTCCTTAAAGAGACCCGTACACAGAAACTATGGAAGAAGTTTGGTGAGATGTATCAAGCCAAATCTTTAGTGGACAATATTTTCTTGAGGAAGAAATTTTCTTCCTTGAGAATGGAAGAGGGTGGATGAATTATATACCATATGGAAGCATTCAATATGTTGGTGGATCAATTGGCATCAGTTGGTGTCAAAATGGATGAGGAAGAGAAATGTCAGATCTTACTTTGTTCTTTTCCTGATTCATGGGATTCTCTTATTATGGCTATTGGGATTACTTCTATTATATTGAAGACTAAAGATGTGGTTGGTTCTTTTCTTTTTGAAGATATGAGGAGGAATGTATCCATCGGTGCTAAGGAGGCCCTAAATGTTTGTGGAAGACTTAAGGAAAAAGGAAAGAAGAATGAAAAGCATGGAAAATACAAGTCCAATGGGAGATCTAAGTCTCTTGGAATGTCCAAAGTTATTTGTTGGAACTGCGGTAAGCCTAGACATGTTTGTAAGACTGCAAAGAAGAAAAGAAGAAAAAGAAGAAATTTCATTCTAATTATGAGTCTGAGAAGGAAGATGGTGATGCATTCATTGTAGATTTGGCAACTTGTGTAGGTGATGATGCATGGTTAATTGACTTAGGTGCACCTTTCCATATGACCTTTAATAGAGATTGATTTTTTTAATATGAAGAATTTGATGGAGGTAAGGTGTACTTGGGTGATTATTCTCATTTAGACATTACTGTTCATGGTTAAGTTAAAATTATATTTCCTGATGGTAGAATAAAAAGGATTAATGGTGTGTTGCATATCCCTTGTTTAGCATGAAATTTGTTATTTGTGAACAAACTAATAGATGCAAGTGTGTAGGTAGTATTCTCTAATGCAGGATGGAAGACAGTCACAGGTGTTATGGTGATTGCTAGAGGAGTCAGATATGGCACATTGTATAAGCTTGATGCATGCATTGTTGAGTGCAATAGTACTTCTATGAAAAAAAAATTGTGGAAAAATTGAGGGTTTCACCTTCAGCAAATGGTCATGATTTTTGGGTAACCAAGGGTTCTCTTTCTTCTAAATCAAAGTTACCTATAGAGAAAACTATGTTATGACACTAGAGACTTGGCCACATTGGAGAAAAGGGTCTAAGGACCTTGAAAATTAAAAAAATCATTGAAGGTTTGTCTGGTTGTAATCTTGAATTTTATTTTAGTGAGCATTGCATTTATGGAAAAAGAAAACATGTTCAGTTTTACTCAAGTTTTCATAAATCTTGTGGTGTATTGGATCTTATTCATTATATTGTGTTTGGTCTTGTAGATGTTCCTTCAATTAGTAAATTATCATATTATGTTTTATTTATTAATGATTATAGTAGGACATGGGTATATTTTGTAAAGAGTAAATCTAAAGTTTTCAATCAATTTAAATAATTTAAAGCAATGGTTGAGTTACAGATTGGAAAGAAAATAAATTTTTTGAGGAATGATAATGGTGGTGAATTTAGCTCTAATTATTTTTATATATTTTGTAAAGATTGTGGTATTCATAGACAAAGGACAACTCCATATTCTCCACAATAGAATGGAGTTTCAAAAAGAATGAATAGGAGACTGTTGGAGAAGGCTAGGAGTATGTTCAGTGGTGCATGTCTAGAACAAAGGTTTTGGGTTGAATATGTTTCCACTGCTTGTTACCTTATTAATGGGTCTCCTACATCAATTCTTGTTGATAACATGCCTATAGAGGCATGGTTAGGTCACAAGACTTCATTAAGAAATCTTAGAGTTTTTGGTTGTGAAGCATATGTACATGTGCCAAAGGAGAAGCCAACACAGTTGGAGAACAAGGTTGTGAAATGTATCTTCATCAGATACACTTGTGGTGTGAAAGGATACAAGTTTTAGGATCCTATTGCATAGAAGGTAATGCATAGTAGAAGCTTTAGTTTTAGAGAAATTAAGTGTTGTTTCGTTACATTGCAACCAAAACAAAGTAAACAGGAAGATGTGATTCAACTTCCTTATACACCTAAGAAAGCTAAATCAAGTCCCATGGATAGACAAGAAGTTGAGGAGAGATTATCTAGCTCTAAATTTTCAAAAGAGGAGGAAGAACCTCTAACTCATCTTATTCGTAGGTCTACAAGGCATAGAAAACCACCTAAAAGGTATTCACCTGATGATTGGAGATTTATTTTTTCTTTGAATACTAACATGGATGAACCAAAATCAGTAGAAGAGACATTAGGTATGAATGGTGTAGAATCTTGGAAGATTGCTATGGATGAAGAAATGGAAGCTTTTAAAAATAATGATATGTGGGATCTTGTACCATTTCCTGAAGGACAAAAACCTGTTGGTTGCAAATGCGTGTTCAAGAAAAGATTGGTTCATATGGAGGTATTGAGAAGTAAAATACAAAGTTTTTTGTAAAAGGTTGCTCTCAAGTTGAGGGTGTTGATTATGGTGAGATGTTTTCTCCTATTGCAAAAATTACACCCATTAGATTTTTTCTTTCTATTGCTATTGCTTATGATTTAGAGGTTGATAAAATGGATGTGAAAACTACTTTCCTTCATGATGACTTGGAGGAGGATATTTATATGACACAGCCAGAGCACTAAGTGTCGAAAGGTAAAAGTAAATTGGTTTACAAATTGAAGTGTGGCATAGAAAAATTGATCTCCAGTCATTATCACACTCATTTGGGTCCTTCTTGTGGACTTTGGCTCATTTTTTCCTTGATTTAGTGTTGTAATGTGCTTAACACATTCACATTAGGTCTTGGACCCTGGTGAACTAAAAGGATTTTAATGGTACCTTACCTAGGTGTTGTAAAGTGTTATAACACACTTTCACAGTTTTCTAAGGTCTTATTAATGTATTTCACCTAAATAACCTCTTTTTGTCATTTACAAAGCCTTATTGCTAAGTGTTGTAACACACTGCCAAATTTCTCTAGGCTTTTCATAAATAATTGATCTTTCTTATGCTTTAATTAGCCCCATTTTACATCCATGGGCCTTATTTAATTGTATTTTTGAGTTCCGATAAACATCATTAAAAACTTAAAAATCTTGAAACCCACTTTAATTGCCTAAGGTGGGACTCATTCACCATTCTGGGTGAATGAGTCAACTTAGGTGGTACCCATTCACCCAAGATGGCGAATGAGTCCCCTTTAACTAAAAAATAAAATTTAATTCAAAATTAATATTGATTTTTTATTCTCCAAGATCTAAGGTTAGCCGATGATGTATTTTTGGGAATTATTACATAATTGAGTATAAATATAAGCTTATTTCTCTCATTTCATCCTAACAAGCAATTAGATGACCTAGCATTCAAGCATTCATGCATTTTTGTTCACAAGAGAATTCAAGGCATTTCAAGGGTAGATTATCAAGCTTTTAAGAGCATTCTTCAAGTGTCTTTCATTATTTCATAGACTAGTTGCACCATGTTCTTTTAGAGATAACAATTATGGCATAGAATTTGTGAGCATTGCATTCAAGATCTATCAACATCAAGAAAAATTTCAATTCTACATCCACTGGATTTGTTACTTACATGTTTGAAGAATCTTATTGCAAGGGTTTGGCAAGTTTTACCATTGTCTTTTGTTCATTCATCATTCTCTTTCTATATTTCATTCTATTTCAATGATTAAATTACCAATAAAGGGGTTTGACCAAGGTAAACCCCTATTCACTAAACCCACAACATTTTTTCCTCTATTTGTATGTGATTTGCAGGGCTAGGTTGTAGTTTTATCAAGGAGAAAGATTGGAAAAGTTATCGTCAAGTTTTCAAAGTTGCAAACAAGACTTGGAGAATATTTGTAGGTTGAATTTGAAAATTTCAAACTTGGATTTCAATCAGGAGTAGAAGGCAGACTGAGACCTACAGATTCCACTTTTTAACTTCTAGAAATTCAGAAGTGGATTGATTTTCCATTAGTGGTGAATGAGTTCCACTATAGGGGTTTGATAGAGATTTTTCAAATTTGAGTACCCATTTGTCCAAAACCCATTTTGGCACTATTCACCCAAAGTAGGAATAAGTCACCCAACTTGGCGTTTGAGTCCCAAATGGCCTAAAAAGCAGCAATTTAAGGATTCCAGAGCTCCATTCCATTTCTCTCCAGTTTCTAGGTGCACACTTTCAATCTCATAGCTTTCTATTACATTCTATTTGCATTCTTAAGTCTTTTTGCATATCACAATGTTTTCAATTTTCCAATATTATACTTGGTGGTGAAACCCTCTTATCTATTTTCAGCCCCTAGGAAAACTCCCTTTGATGTATTTCAATCTCCTTTGCATTGGAATATCAAGGGTTTGTTCTTGAGTGAAGCATTCAGGTTTTTGTATCTCTCTCCCTTTAGGTCTAAAACCCTAGAATTGTAACAGAGTTCCCCCATTCAAGATTTTTTGTTTCATGAAGAAATCTTTGTATGGCCTCTAAAAATGTATTAGGATGTGGTACCAAAAATTTCATACATATGTGTTGAGTTTTGGATTTGAGCATTCTAAATTAGAACATTTTTTTTATTATAAAATTGATGGTCATCATTTACTGTTTATTGCTTTATATGTTGAAGATATGTTATTTATTGGTAAAGGTAAATGTATGATTTTAGAACTAAAATCTCAGCTTGTTGCAGCTAAACACATTCTTGGGATAGAAATTAGAAGAGATAGAGTAAACAAAAATCTATGGCTTGGCCAAAGTAAGTATGTCAATTCAATTTTACAGAGGTTTGATATGTAGGATTGCAATCCATTGTGTGTTAATGTTTTAGCTTGAAAAAATTTATCTATTTCAGATTGTCCAACATCTCCATCAAAGATGGAAGAAATGAGCAGAGTGGCTTACCAATGTGCAGTTGGAATTTTGATGTATTCTATGGTTTGTACAAGACTAGACATTGCAAATGATAGTGGTTGTTCCCATTAATACAATCTTGATGGGGTTAGACCAGATCAAATGAACATGAGTTATTCTATGTTTGTCATGGTGTGTCTTCTCATTCAAATGTCATGGTTCTGCTAATTGATTAATCAGTCAGTTCTCAGTCTCGATATAGTTATCATCATTTGGCTTAAAGAGGTAATGTTGAGATATTTGAGATAAAAACCGAAATTCTTGGTAATGAATTTGTACCTTGTGATAAATTAAGAAATTCTTGTTATGTCTAGCCAGGAACCTAAAATTTCATGCCAGGACTAAACACATTGATGTACAATATCATATTGTTAGAGATATGGTCGAAGATGGTAGGGTGAAGCTAGTTAAGGTAGATACTTTGATGAATGTTGTTGATTCTTTAACTAATCCTATGAGCACAAGGAAATTTAGATGGTGTTTAGAGACTATGGGCCTTTCGACCCCTAGAAATTAAGAGATGATGATGACACTCTTCTATTTTCTTTGCAAGGTGTTCGACAAGTGGGAGATTTGTTGAGAAAATGTGTCTCAAGCTTTCAATTACATAATTATTATTGATACATATGGTACTATTTAGCCGATAATGATAGGGGTGCATGGTTGGGATCCCCCCCATGAGGGGTCAAGGGGGATCATCCCTCGACTGGCGATCTAGGAGGAAACACCCCCTAGTGGGGGTTGAGGGTAGCACCCCTAGAAGCCAAATTTTATATACATTTTATTATTGTAAATCAGAACTATTTATCATTATGTCTCATATCTAACACTTGATATTTTATTATCTTCCTTACATATCCTTTCCCAAAAATCAAGTGGTTAAGATTTGATAGAATTAGTTGGAATTCATGTGCACTTTTGTATTGTTGAACCTAGGAATATTCCCAAAAAAGCTACTATAAATCATGAGTTGAAGGTGGCATGGAAAAAATAAGGCCTAAATTTATAAAAGAGGCATGGAATCACTTTTCCTCCTTAATTTTTACCAAAAATGTACAAATAAAAATCCTTACAACATTCAAAAAATCAAAAAGGGAGTTGGAAGCCTTAATCATTTTGCAAAGTAGGTAGGCTCAGAAAATGACATGACATCATCTTTAAGTTTTCTTTTAATAGAGTGCACTAGTAAAAGAATGAGTCTTGGAAACCTTTTTATAGGGAAGCAAACACTCAAAACATAGAATCTAGTTCTTGGTTCCCCATAACCCCCTAGCCATTGACATTCTTTGTCTTTACTTTTATTCCTTCCACACTATGGCTTACCTTAGCCATCAAGGCTTGAAATGAAACTAGGAATCAATACCTTTGGTTTTAGTTTCACAAGAAGCCTTTGACCATATTTATGTTTCTTTGACACTCTTTTTTTTTGGCTATCATGAACTATGTTAGAACTATGAACCAGGAGCATTGATTCTAGGTACCCAAAAACCCTCTAGCATTTTTATTTGTTTTCAATTCCATTTGATTTTCTATGTCATGTCTTAGGTTAGCTTCTTTTCTCCCATATTTATTTCCTTCTTTGGCATGTCTCTAGTTTTTTAGGTGTTCCTAACACCTTACGAAACCTTTCAATTCTTTACCTACTTATTTTCTAGTGGTTCCAAATAGCTTTCAAACCTCCAACCATTACTAAATGGCACTTTGATGCTCCTTTTCCATGGGTTTCATAAGTTCCCAAAACTAATGGAACCTTTGACTATATGTTTCCCCTTTGGTTTCCCCTCACTATGACCTCATTTATTTGACTATTTCTTTCACTTCATTTTCTTTTATTTTGTTGGTGGTTTCATGTAAATTGGGAACTAATCATTCTTGTTTCCTATAGAGCCTCTAACCATTCCTTTTTTTTTCCTTCTTTGTTTGGGATTCAACAAGAACTAGGAACCAATGGTTCTTGGTGGTCACGCCCACAAAAGGATATGAAAATCATAGTAAAACCTTTCCTGGGAATTGGACATTCCAACAAGTGACTAATATCTCTTTATGGATGTTCATTTACTTGTCAAACTAGGGAACGTATACTTTGAATGGCGCATCACAATATATGCACTAAGAACTAGTTTTGGTCACAACTTAATAGAAATAAATACTTGGAAGGAATTCTATCTATGCTATGGAAAGGTAATGCAAAGTTATTTTAACTCAACCATGATTTGACTAAAACAGAAACCATAATAGCTACGACTGAAACACAAACTATGAACTAGCCTTATGCTGCAGGAACAGGCATAGGGATGGATTCCCGATGCTGCAGGAGCAATACAAGACTGAGTTTGTATGGAAACTTCAAAGATGAAAGGTAACTGATGATCAACAAAAAAGAATAGCTAACTATCTAGCTACAGATACTTACTAAGTGGGCCCCCTTAGCAAGAATCTACTGATTACACAAGTGCTGAACTAAGAACTTCATCAAACTTTATTCATAAAACAGAATGGTATACATTGCTTTGTTGATATGGAAACTAACAACAAACTTTGTCTCTTGTCATACAAATTCTACTTTTCATTCTTACATGATATCTACTATATCTATACCACTATGCTTCTATCTTAGTTCTAACTATCATCTCCTTCCTCACTCGCGCAGGAGTACCTTATTTAAAATCAGGAGAACAACTAACTAACTAACCCTATCAAAGAAAGAAGTGATAATAAAGTATATCCTAGAATCAAGCAACAAACTTCATAAATGAATTTATCCGTTCAACCAAATCCAGAGAGAATCTAGTACTCCACTCTTTCTAGATTGACAGTCATTAAAAATCTTTCCCAATAGTTTTGATCAAAAAATTGGAAGTCCATCAGGCACTTCTAATTCGAAATCAGACAATAGATCATCGCTTCAACAACTTGGCGGAAACACAAGGCAACGGATCTTGAAAAGAAAAGTATGAAAGCACCACCGTATCTATTCATCACATAGTCTATTTCGCATCGTTCAGACCTTCGATATGCACCAATCATTTATGATCAATGGGTAATAATGCCATTAAGACGCTGTCGAATAAACACGAATAAATCTTCTGATTCAAACCAATTCCAGGATTTAAAACAACCACTATTTCTTATAAAAGTAAAGGTATTAAAGTTCATCATAATATCCAAATATGAACTTTGTTGGATGTAATCATCTACCACTTGGCCAATCTTTGGTCCTCCGGCATTAACTCTAGTGGTTTCTCTGGCGAAATTAGTGGTTTCGCGGCCTTGATTTCGAAATGCGGTTCAAACCTATAATAAAATCCTTTAATACTCATACCTACTGTGACTTCTACCATCATCGTAATTTGCGAAGTGCGGGATAAAGGGCTGACCTTCGTACCAAGGCGAATGTAACAACGTTCAAGATGTTTGGGATCATATATCTGCTTGATTGTTTAAGAGCTACTGTAAAATTTAGGGGACTGTGAGGTTTGGACCTTCTTAGCCCAACAGTTAATCTTTCCCATCTTTTCTCACTTTTGGTGTATGACAGTCTCCAAAATGAATATGACTGTGCCTGAAATTCATCATATACCTATTTCTTGAGATCAATTATTTTCTCTCTGGCTGTATTATTATGAATGCCATATGTCAGAGTAAACAAGGTTTTTAGCATTACATGGGGGTTTGAACTTTGAGAGCGTAATGGAATAGGCTCATTCCTTTTAGCTTCCCCATATGTTTCCCATTTCCTACCATAATTTTCTTTATTTGCTACCCATGACATAAATGATCTCAAATGGATATCACCAATATACAGAAGAGGATTCCATTTTGTTTCAAATGGAATTAAAAAACCATGTAAATAAAATTCACACAGAGAATTGATTAACCAATTAGGGGCTGCCTGGTATGCGTCGTAAAATTCTTTAGCAGTGTGAAATATAGGATCTTGATTTCTGAAAATTCTCATTAGTTGGAACCACAAGAATTGTTCCTTAAGGCACAAAGCATAAACTCTAGGTGGTGGTCTGCATTCCATAATCTGACCAGTTACTTTTAACATTTCATCCATTTTTGGTTTTAACTCAAAAATTTTCTGTTTCTGACTTTCAATTTCCTTTTTCAGTTTTTTCCTTTCTACCTCCCATAGACTTTGTTGCATGTCAGTCTGGGCTAGATGCCGGAAAGTCAGGGTTTGCAATGTAACCGGTACCCAGTTAGCTTTAACATATTCCATAAACTCAATAAAAAATGTCTTCTTATAAACAACAATGACTTTACAAGTTGTAGGGGGAAATGTAGCTTCACTAGGAACATCCAATTGTTCAGTCAGCTCCTACTCTTGCTATAGGATGAATTCTTGTTGCTGCAGTGGAGAAGACTGTGCTTCCTCCAAAAATTGCATAGCAGTGGTAGCCAAGTCATCAAGACTTGGTAACCCTTTTTCATTATGCCCCATTTCCTTTGTCTCAACTTGTTCCTCTTCAGAAATGAATGAACTTTGTGTAGCATTCTCGGACACATTTTGAGAAACATCAAATTTAGACTCGATGGACTCTTTTGAAATTACAATGACCTCTGGTTGAGGTGAAGCATGGGAGGTTTTACATCATTTCCTTATGGAAACTCTTCTTGGCACTGGTGCGGCTGTAGGAGGTGTTCTAGTAGCCTTCCCTCTGAATACCGGAAGGTTACCCCTACGAGGATGATGAACTAAATAGCAACAAGAGTGTTGTTGTAGAACGACTGCGGAAGGTCTTGGGGAGGAGAGCATTCCTTTAGAGAGCGTGGAATTCTCACGGGGTTTGTTCCACCCCAAATGACTCTCCTACCTTTGTTTTTCCCTTCTCTCTCCTAGTGGCAGACCTAGTTTGTACCCGAGTAGAGGATTCTGATGGGGTAGCTATAGGACTAGGTACTATAGGAGTAGATGACCCTTGCCCTTTTCTTCTACTAGTAGACGCAATTTTTTTCTTTAATGCAGAGAAGTGCGTTCGTGGTTGCTTCAGTGTGTGACAGAATGTGAAAATAGGTGAGACATATTTCAAAGAGCATTCAATCAATAATTTGATAAGGCCATGGTGAGTAATAAAATTATCTTTCCCTTGCTGGGTTCCATGGGAACTTTGTTCCAGAAACTTTAACAGGAAATTTAGAATATTTACAACTAACCCATGCCTCATATAACTTAATAATTTGAAATGATAAGAATGCAGGTAGGAGAAACAGCCTTCACAAGTTAAATACCTGATTATGTAAGCAGCGTATTCTGAATAAGGAGGAGGCAATGATACCCGCTTGCATCCCTGCTTGGAGACTTCCAAAGGTCTATCAGTGGGTATTGAGAATTCAGCCCTTGTAGAAGTAGCATCTAAAGAAAAAATTTCTCCAATGGCTGGAAGCCCGGTTACTTCAACAATTCTATCTTTGGTTGCAATAACCGTTGGACCCCATATAGTAGCCTCCCCTTCAGAAAGGGTTCTCAAAAATTCCCCAGCAGCCTCCTCATCAAAAGCATTTAAGCTTAAGAAGTAGTTTAACCATCCACAGAGGCTGAATGTCTCGACTATTTGAGGATTTTGCAATAATAATTCATGAGCTACAGGCTCATGTCACACCAGCTAACCACACATGTTCACAATTTTCCCCTGGCTGAACTCAACTCCTTGCTGAAAATTCAAAAAATTTCCTCTCTGTTTCCCTTTCTATTCTAGTTTTTTTTCTTTTTGTCGTGCTGTCACATTTCTCTTTTCCAAAAATAAACTTTTTGAACTAGTAGTTTTGATTGTAATTTACAAGAAAAACATGCAAATGAAAAGGACATGCGATCATATTTGGAAAGTACCAAAAAATAATACAGGTTATTTGCGCAATTGTGGCAGTGGTGAAAAGATGGGTTTTAAAAAGTGGATTACCCAGCCCTCTCCTTAGAGTATGACATGTGTCCTCACATGTACTAAAGAATAGGCAGAGATTGGATAATAATGACTGGTACAAGCATAGCAGTAAATGAATAGAATAAAATAAATTAAATATGTGATAACAAAATATATGGCGTACCTTTGATAATTGTCTCTATGTGTGAAGAAATATGATAGCGTCTTCACGAGTTGACAATTGGGAATGATATCATAATGAAGAGTAATGCGAATGGATGAGGTGGATGAGTGACGTGGGCAGATGAGATGAATGGATGGAATGGATGGATGGGATGGATGGATGGAAGATAAAGAAGTGGGATGTGGTGACAAGTGAGAATGGAGAAAAAGGGGTCTCCTTAAAAGAAAACCTTTATTATGAGCATGCTTTTCAAAATTACGATGAAGCTGCAGGAAAAAGGCTAAAGTCTTCGGCTGTAGGAAGAGTAGCAGGAGAATCCTTAACAAACTACTGCATGAATTCTTCTTTTGAGACTAGTTTATAGTACAACCAGAGTCGGTGGCCATTAACTAGCAATTTGAAACGGACTAGATCAATTGTCAGTAGTTGTACAGCTCCATTGTCAAACACATTCTCAACTTCATAGGGACTAAGCCAGCATCTTATGAGCTTACCTTGGTTTCTTTGATATCTGGAATCATATAATAGAGCCCAATCACCAACAAAAAATTGCTTGGTTTTGATGTGCTGATCATGCCATTTCTTCCTTCGCTATTGGACTGCTTCAGTATGCTGTAGGAAAAATTTTCTCATTTCATCCAAAGCATTTAGCTGCAAGAGACGTTCCTTCTGTGCTTCAGATATTTTCATATTGAGTTCAAGAGCTGTCCTTAAAGTTTTGTGTTCAAATTCTATGGGCAACATGGTTGTTTTCCCATAAAGCAGCTCAAAAGGTGTAAACCCAGTTGTTGTCTTCCATGTAGTTCTATAGGCCCAAACTGCTTCAGGAAGTCTACTGCTCTAATCTTTTCTATGGAGTTGCACTGTCTTTGTTAGGATCACCTTAATTTCCCTATTTGTAACTTCATCATAACCATTGGCTCGAGGGTGATAGGGGCTGGACTTCCTATGTTTTATTTTATAGTCATTCATTAGTGCAGTGATCAAATTGGATGTGAACTGAGCTCCCTGATTAGTTACAAGCTCTTTGGGAACTCCAAATCTAGTAAGAATTTATTCATACAGAAATTCAGCAACCTTGTTATCTCGAGCATGAGTCATAGCTTTTACCTCAACCCATTTTATTACATAATCCATGCAAACTAGAATGTATGATTTGCCATTTAATGGTGGATCAATTGGTCCCACAAAATCCATTCCCCACTTATCAAAAGGGGAGACTATTACCTATGGATATAGTGGCATTTCATCTGATTTGGTTGGTCTTCCCATACATTGGCATCTATCACATTTCCTTGTATAGGCCACAACATCCTTGTATAATATTGGCCAATAGTACCTTGTTGTAAGAATATTCATTGATGTTCTCTTTGCTACAAAATTTCCCCCACATGGTTCATCATGGAAAGCATGCAAGATATCATAGGTCTCATCTTCTCTTACACATCTTCACATCACTTGATTAGGTCCAGTATAAAACAGACAATTTGCAATCCATGAAAAGTTAAAACTCTTCTCTATTAATAATTTCTTTTCTTTTGGAGAAAAGTGAGCTAGTATTCTACTTGTTGCTAGATAATTGGCAATGCCTGCATACCATGGAGTATGTGTAGCAATGGAAAATAAGTGTTCATCTGAGAACCTATCATCAATGACCTCGTGTTCAGTAGGTGCAGCTATTTAAAGTCTTGATAAAAAGTCGGCCACAACATTAGCTCTTCCTGGTTTATCAATGATTGTAATGTCAAATTCTTGTAATAATAGGAGCCATCTTTCCAATCTACCAGAGATGGCAGGTTTGTTCAT